>CAUEHS010000237.1:0-37012 GCA_958510865.1 Myrrha octodecimguttata | reverse complement strand
ACTTACCCTTACCCTTACCCTTGCTTTTACCCTTAAGCTTACCCTTACCCTTACCCTTACCCTTACCCTTACCCTTGCTTTTACCCTTAAGCTTACCCTTACCCTTACCCTTACCCTTAAGCTTACCCTTACCCTTACACTTACCCTTACCCTTACCCTTGCTTTTACCCTTAAGCTTACCCTTACCCTTACCCTTACCCTTACCCTTACCCTTACCCTTACCCTTAACCTTACCCTTACCCTTACCCTTACCCTTACCCTTACCTTTACCCTTGCTTTTACCCTTAGGCTTACCCTTACCTTTACCCTTACCATTACCCTTACCCTTACCCTTACCCTTACACTTACCCTTACCCTTGCTTTTACCCTTAAGCTTACCCTTACCCTTACCCTTACCCTTACCCTTACCCTTACCCTTACCGTTACCCTTACCCTTACCCTTGCTTTTACCCTTAAGCTTACCCTTACCCTTACCCTTACCCTTACCCTTACCCTTACCCTTACCCTTACCCTTACCCTTACCCTTACTCTTACCCTTACCCTTGCTTTTACCCTTAAGCTTACCCTTACCCTTACCCTTACTCTTACCCTTACCCTTACCCTTACCCTTACCCTTGCTTTTACCCTTAAGCTTACCCTTACCCTTACCTTTACCCTTACCCTTACCCTTACCCTTACCCTTACCCTTTCCCTTACCCTTACCCTTACCCTTGCTTTTACCCTTAGGCTTACCCTTACCTTTAGCCTTACCCTTACCCTTACCCTTACCCTTACCCTTACCCTTACCCTTGCTTTTACCCTTAAGCTTACCCTTACCCTTACCCTTACCCTTACCCTTACCCTTACCCTTGCTTTTACCCTTAAGCTTACCCTTACCCTTACCCTTACCCTTACACTTACCCTTGCTTTTACCCTTAGGCTTACCCTTACCCTTACCCTTACCTTTACCCTTAAGCTTACCCTTACCCTTACCCTTACCCTTACCCTTACCCTTACCCTTACCCTTACCCTTGCTTTTACCCTTAAGCTTACCCTTACCCTTACCCTTACCCTTGCCCTTACCCTTACCCTTACCCTTACCCTTACCCTTACCCTTGCTTTGACCCTTAGGCTTACCCTTACCTTTACCCTTACCCTTACCCTTACCCTTACCCTTACCCTTACCCTTACCCTTACCCTTACCCTTACCCTTACCCTTGCTTTTACCCTTAAGCTTACCCTTACCCTTACCCTTACCCTTACCCTTACCCTTACCCTCACCCTTACCCTTGCTTTTACCCTTAAGCTTACCCTTACCCTTACCCTTACCCTTACCCTTACCCTTACCCTTGCTTTTACCCTTAGGCTTACCCTTACCCTTACCCTTACCCTTACCCTTGCTTTTACCCTTAAGCTTACCCTTACCCTTACCCTTACCCTTACCCTTACCCTTACCCTTACCCTTACCCTTACCCTTACCCTTACCCTTACCCTTACCCTTACCCTTACCCTTACCCTTACCCTTACCCTTACCCTTACCCTTGCTTTTACCCTTAGGCTTAACCTTACCTTTACCCTTACCCTTACCCTTACCCTTACCCTTACCCTTACCCTTACCCTTACCCTTACCCTTACCCTTACCCTTGCTTTTACCCTTAAGCTTACCCTTACCCTTACCCTTACCCTTACCCTTACCCTTACCCTTACCCTTACCCTTGCTTTTACCCTTAAGCTTACCCTTACCCTTACCCTTACCCTTACCCTCACCCTTACCCTTACCCTTACCCTTGCTTATACCCTTAAGCTTACCCTTACCCTTACCCTTACCCTTACCCTTACCCTTACCCTTACCCTTACCCTTACCCTTACCCTTACCCTTACCCTTACCCTTACCCTTGCTTTTACCCTTAGGCTTACCCTTACCTTTACCCTTACCCTTACCCTTACCCTTACCCTTACCCTTACCCTTACCCTTACCCTTGCTTTTACCCTTAAGCTTACCCTTACCCTTACGCTTACCCTTACCCTCACCCTAACCCTTACCCTTGCTTTTACCCTTAAGCTTACCCTTACCCTTACCCTTACCCTTACCCTTACCCTTACCCTTACCCTTACCCTTGCTTTTACCCTTAAGCTTACACTTACCCTTACCCTTACCCTTACCCTTACCCTTACTCTTACCCTTATCCTTACCCTTGCTTTTACCCTTAAGCTTACCCTTACCCTTACCCTTACCCTTACCCTTACCCTTACCCTTACCCTTACCCTTGCTTTTACTCTTAGGCTTACCCTTACCTTTACCCTTACCCTTACCCTTACCCTTACCCTTACCCTTACCCTTACCCTTACCCTTACCCTTACCCTTACCCTTGCTTTTACCCTTAAGCTTACACTTACCCTTACCCTTACCCTTACCCTTACCCTTACCCGTACCCTTATCCTTACCCTTGCTTTTACCCTTAAGCTTACCCTTACCCTTACCCTTACCCTTACCCTTACCCTTACCCTTACCCTTACCCTTGCTTTTACTCTTAGGCTTACCCTTACCTTTACCCTTACCCTTACCCTTACCCTTACCCTCACCCTTACCCTTACCCTTGCTTTTACCCTTAAGCTTACCCTTACCCTTACCCTTACCCTTACCCTTACCCTTGCTTTTACCCTTAACCTTACCCTTACCCTTACCCTTAACCTTACCCTTACCCTTGCTTTTACCCTTAGGCTTACCCTTACCCTTACCCTTACCCTTACCCTTGCTTTTACCCTTAAGCTTACCCTTACCCTTACCCTTACTCTTACCCTTACCCTTACCCTTACCCTTACCCTTACCCTTACCCTTACCCTTACCCTTACCCTTACCCTTACCCTTACCCTTACCCTTACCCTTACCCTTACCCTTACCCTTACCTTTACCCTTGCTTTTACCCTTAGGCTTACCCTTACCTTTACCCTTACCCTAACCCTTACCCTTACCCTTACCCTTACCCTTACCCTTGCTTTTACCCTTAAGCTTACCCTTACCCTTACCCTTACCCTTACCCTTACCCTTACCCTTACCCTTACCCTTAACCTTACCCTTACCCTTGCTTTTACCCTTAAGCTTACCCTTACCCTTACCCTTACCCTTACCCTTACCCTTACCCTTACCCTTACCCTTACCCTTACCCTTACCCTTACCCTTACCCTTACCCTTGCTTTTACCCTTAAGCTTACTCTTACCCTTACCCTTACCCTTACCCTTACCCTTACCCTTACCCTTACCCTTACCCTTACCCTTACCCTTACCCTTGCTTTTACCCTTAGGCTTACCCTTACCTTTACCCTTACCCTTACCCTTACCCTTACCCTTACCCTTGCTTTTACCCTTAAGCTTACCCTTACCCTTACCCTTACCCTTAAGCTTACCCTTACCCTTACCCTTACCCTTACCCTTACCCTTACCCTTACCCTTACCCTTACCCTTACCCTTGCTTTTACCCTTAAGCTTACCCTTACCCTTACCCTTACCCTTACCCTTACCCTTGCTTTTACCCTTAAGCTTACCCTTACCCTTACCCTTAAGCTTACCCTTACCCTTACCCTTACCCTTACCCTTACCCTTACCCTTACCCTTACCCTTACCCTTACCCTTACCCTTAACCTTACCCTTGCTTTTACCCTTAAGCTTACCCTTACCCTTACCCTTACCCTTACCCTTAAGCTTACCCTTACCCTTACCCTTACCCTTACCCTTACCCTTGCTTTTACCCTTAAGCTTACCCTTACCCTTACCCTTACCCTTACCCTTAAGCTTACCCTTACCCTTACCCTTACCCTTACCCTTACCCTTACCCTTACCCTTACCCTTACCCTTACCCTTACCCTTACCCTTGCTTTTACCCTTAAGCTTACCCTTACCCTTACCCTTACCCTTACCCTTGCTTTTACCCTTAAACTTACCCTTACCCTTACCCTTACCCTTACCCTTAAGCTTACCCTTACCCTTACCCTTAAGCTTACCCTCACCCTTACCCTTACCCTTACCCTTACCCTTACCCTTACCCTTACCCTTACCCTTACCCTTACCCTTACCCTTACCCTTACCCTTACCCTTGCTTTTACCCTTAAGCTTACCCTTACCCTTACCCTTACCCTTACCCTTACCCTTACCCTTACCCTTACCCTTGCTTTTACCCTTAGGCTTACCCTTACCTTTACCCTTACCCTTACCCTTACCCTTACCCTTACCCTTACCCTTACCCTTACCCTTGCTTTTACCCTTAAGCTTACCCTTACCCTTACCCTTACCCTTACCCTTACCCTTACCCTTACCCTTGCTTTTACCCTTAAGCTTACCCTTACCCTTACCCTTACCCTTACCCTTACCCTTGCTTTTACCCTTAGGCTTACCCTTACCCTTACCCTTACCCTTACCCTTGCTTTTACCCTTAAGCTTACCTTTACCCTTACCCTTACCCTTACCCTTACCCTTACCCTTACCCTTACCCTTACCCTTACCCTTACCCTTACCCTTACCCTTACCCTTACCCTTACCCTTACCCTTACCCTTACCCTTACCCTTACCCTTACCCTTACCCTTACCCTTGCTTTTACCCTTAGGCTTACCCTTACCATTACCCTTACCCTTACCCTTACCCTTACCCTTACCCTTGCTTTTACCCTTAAGCTTACCCTTACCCTTACCCTTACCCTTACCCTTACCCTTACCCTTACCCTTACCCTTACCCTTACCCTTACCCTTGCTTTTACCCTTAAGCTTACCCTTACCCTTACCCTTACCCTTACCCTTACCCTTACCCTTACCCTTACCCTTACCCTTACCCTTACCCTCACCCTTGCTTTTACCCTTAAGCTTACCCTTACCCTTATCCTTACCCTTACCCTTACCCTTACCCTTGCTTTTACCCTTAAGCTTACCCTTACCCTTACCCTTACCCTTACCCTTACCCTTACACTTGCTTTTACCCTTAGGCTTACCCTTACCCTTACCCTTACCCTTACCCTTGCTTTTACCCTTAAGCTTACCCTTACCCTTACCCTTACCCTTACTCTTACCCTTACCCTTACCCTTACCCTTACCCTTGCTTTTACCCTTAGGCTTACCCTTACCTTTACCCTTACCCTTACCCTTACCCTTACCCTTACCCTTACCCTTACCCTTACCCTTACCCTTACCCTTACCCTTACCCTTGCTTTTACCCTTAAGCTTACCCTTACCCTTACCCTTACCCTTACCCTTACCCTTACCCTTACCCTTACCCTTACCCTTGCTTTTACCCTTAAGCTCACCCTTACCCTTACCCTTACCCTTACCCTTACCCTTACCCTTACTCTTACCCTTACCCTTGCTTTTACCCTTAAGCTTACCCTTACCCTTACCCTTACCCTTACCCTTAAGCTTACCCTTACCCTTACCCTTACCCTTACCCTTACCCTTACCCTTACCCTTACCCTTGCTTTTACCCTTAAGCTTACCCTTACCCTTACCCTTACCCTTACCCTTACCCTTGCTTTTACCCTTAAGCTTACCCTTACCCTTACCCTTACCCTTACCCTTAAGCTTACCCTTACCCTTACCCTTACCCTTACCCTTACCCTTACCCTTGCTTTTACCCTTAAGCTTACCCTTACCCTTACCCTTACCCTTACACTTACCCTTACCCTTACCCTTACCCTTACCCTTACCCTTACCCTTACCCTTACCCTTACCCTTGCTTTTACCCTTAGGCTTACCCTTACCTTTACCCTTACCATTACCCTTACCCTTACCCTTACCCTTACCCTTACCCTTACCCTTACCCTTACCCTTGCTTTTACCCTTAAGCTTACCCTTACCCTTACCCTTACCCTTACCCTTACCCTTACCCTTACCCTTACCCTTACCCTTACCCTTACCCTTACCTTTACCCTTGCTTTTACCCTTAAGCTTACCCTTACCCTAATCCTTACCCTTACCCTTACCGTTACCCTTGCTTTTACCCTTAAGCTTACCCTTACCCTTACTCTTACCCCTACCCTTACCCTTACCCTTACCCTTACCCTTACCCTTACCCTTACCCTTGCTTTTACCCTTAGGCTTACCCTCACCTTTACCCTTACCCTTACCCTTACCCTTACCCTTACCCTTACCCTTACCCTTGCTTTTACCCTTAAGCTTACCCTTACCCTTACCCTTACCCTTACCCTTAGCCTTTCCCTTGCTTTTACCCTTAAGCTAACCCTTACCCTTACCCTTACCCTTACCCTTACCCTTGCTTTTACCCTTAGGCTTACCCTTACCCTTACCCTTACCCTTACCCTTAAGCTTACCCTTACCCTTACCCTTACCCTAACCCTTACCCTTACCCTTACCCTTACTCTTACCCTTGCTTTTACCCTTAAGCTTACCTTTACCCTTACCCTTATCCTTACCCTTACCCTTACCCTTACCCTTACCCTTACCCTTACCCTTACCCTTACCCTTACCCTTACCCTTACCCTTACCCTTACCCTTACCCTTACCCTTACCCTTACCCTTACCCTTACCCTTACCCTTGCTTTTACCCTTAGGCTTACCCTTACCATTACCCTTACCCTTACCCTTACCCTTACCCTTACCCTTGCTTTTACCCTTAAGCTTACCCTTACCCTTACCCTTACCCTTACCCTTACCCTTACCCTTACCCTTACCCTTACCCTTACCCTTACCCTTACCCTTGCTTTTACCCTTAAGCTTACCCTTACCCTTACCCTTACCCTTACCCTTACCCTTACCCTTACCCTTACCCTTACCCTTACCCTTACCCTCACCCTTGCTTTTACCCTTAAGCTTACCCTTAGCCTTATCCTTACCCTTACCCTTACCCTTATCCTTGCTTTTACCCTTAAGCTTACCCTTACCCTTACCCTTACCCTTACCCTTACCCTTGCTTTTACCCTTAGGCTTACCCTTACCCTTACCCTTACCCTTACCCTTAAGCTTACCCTTACCCTTACCCTTACCCTAACCCTTACCCTTACCCTTACCCTTACTCTTACCCTTGCTTTTACCCTTAGGCTTACCCTTACCCTTACCCTTACCCTTACCCTTGCTTTTACCCTTAAGCTTACCCTTACCCTTACACTTACCCTTACTCTTACCCTTACCCTTACCTTTACCCTTACCCTTACCCTTACCCTTACCCTTACCCTTACCCTTACCCTTACCCTTACCCTTACCCTTAGCCTTTCCCTTGCTTTTACCCTTAAGCTAACCCTTACCCTTACCCTTACCCTTACCCTTACCCTTGCTTTTACCCTTAGGCTTACCCTTACCCTTACCCTTACCCTTACCCTTAAGCTTACCCTTACCCTTACCCTTACCCTAACCCTTACCCTTACCCTTACCCTTACTCTTACCCTTGCTTTTACCCTTAGGCTTACCCTTACCCTTACCCTTACCCTTACCCTTGCTTTTACCCTTAAGCTTACCCTTACCCTTACCCTTACCCTTACTCTTACCCTTACCCTTACCTTTACCCTTACCCTTACCCTTACCCTTACCCTTACCCTTACCCTTACCCTTACCCTTACCCTTACCCTTACCCTTACCCTTGCTTTTACCCTTAAGCTTAACCTTACCCTTACCCTTACCCTTACCCTTACCCTTACCCTTACCCTTACCCTTACCCTTGCTTTTACCCTTAAGCTCACCCTTACCCTTACCCTTACCCTTACCCTTACCCTTACCCTTACTCTTACCCTTACCCTTGCTTTTACCCTTAAGCTTACCCTTACCCTTACCCTTACCCTTACCCTTAAGCTTACCCTTACCCTTACCCTTACCCTTACCCTTACCCTTACCCTTACCCTTACCCTTGCTTTTACCCTTAAGCTTACCCTTACCCTTACCCTTACCCTTACCCTTACCCTTGCTTTTACCCTTAAGCTTACCCTTACCCTTACCCTTACCCTTACCCTTAAGCTTACCCTTACCCTTACCCTTACCCTTACCCTTACCCTTACCCTTACCCTTGCTTTTACCCTTAAGCTTACCCTTACACTTACCCTTACCCTTACACTTACCCTTACCCTTACCCTTACCCTTACCCTTACCCTTACCCTTACCCTTACCCTTGCTTTTACCCTTAGGCTTACCCTTACCTTTACCCTTACCATTACCCTTACCCTTACCCTTACCCTTACCCTTACCCTTACCCTTACCCTTACCCTTGCTTTTACCCTTAAGCTTACCCTTACCCTTACCCTTACCCTTACCCTTACCCTTACCCTTACCCTTACCCTTACCCTTACCCTTACCCTTACCCTTACCCTTACCCTTACCCTTACCCTTACCCTTACCTTTACCCTTGCTTTTACCCTTAAGCTTACCCTTACCCTAATCCTTACCCTTACCCTTACCCTTACCCTTGCTTTTACCCTTAAGCTTACCCTTACCCTTACTCTTACCCCTACCCTTACCCTTACCCTTACCCTTACCCTTACCCTTACCCTTACCCTTGCTTTTACCCTTAGGCTTACCCTCACCTTTACCCTTACCCTTACCCTTACCCTTACCCTTACCCTTACCCTTACCCTTGCTTTTACCCTTAAGCTTACCCTTACCCTTACCCTTACCCTTACCCTTAGCCTTTCCCTTGCTTTTACCCTTAAGCTAACCCTTACCCTTACCCTTACCCTTACCCTTACCCTTGCTTTTACCCTTAGGCTTACCCTTACCCTTACCCTTACCCTTACCCTTAAGCTTACCCTTACCCTTACCCTTACCCTAACCCTTAACCTTACCCTCACCCTTACCCTTACCCTTACCCTTACCCTTACCCTTGCTTTTACCCTTAAGCTTACCCTTACCCTTACCCTTACCCTTACCCTTACCCTTACCCTTACCCTTACCCTTACCCTTACCCTTACCCTTACCCTTACCCTTACCCTTACCCTTACTTAGGGTAAGGGTAAGGGTAAGCTTAAGGGTAAAAGCAAGGGAAAGGGTAAGGGTAAGGGTAAGGGTAAGGGTAAGGGTAAGGGTAAGGGTAAGGGTAAGCTTAAGGGTAAGGGTAAGGGTAAGAGTAAGGGTAAGCTTAAGGGTAAAAGCAAGGGTAAGGGTAAGGGTAAGGGTAAGGGTAAGGGTAAGGGTAAGCTTAAGGGTAAGGGTAAGGGTAAGGGTAAGCTTAAGGGTAAAAGCAAGGGTAAGGTTAAGGGTAAGGGTAAGGGTAAGGGTAAGGGTAAGGGTAAGGGTAAGCTTAAGGGTAAGGGTAAGGGTAAGGGTAAGGGTAAGCTTAAGGGTAAAAGCAAGGGTAAGGGTAAGGGTAAGGGTAAGGGTAAAGGTAAGGGTAAGGGTAAGGGTAAGGGTAAGGGTAAGGGTAAGGGTAAGGGTAAGCTTAAGGGTAAGGGTAAGGGTAAGGGTAAGCTTTAGGGTAAAAGCAAGGGTAAGGGTAAGGGTAAGGGTAAGGGTAAGGGTAAGCTTAAGGGTAAAAGTAAGGGTAAGGGTAAGGGTAAGGGTAAGGGTAAGGGTAAAGGTAAGGGTAAGGGTAAGGGTAAGGGTAAGGGTAAGGGTAAGGGTAAGGGTAAGGGTAAGGGTAAGGGTAAGGGTAAGGGTAAGGGTAAGGGTAAGCTTAAGGGTAAGGGTAAGGGTAAGGGTAAGCTTAAGGGTAAAAGCAAGGGTAAGGGTAAGGGTAAGGGTAAGGGTAAAGGTAAGGGTTAGCCTAAGGGTAAAAGCAAGGGTAAGGGTAAGGGTAAGGGTAAGGGTAAGGGTAAGGGTAAGGGTAAGGTTAAGGGTAAGCTTAAGGGTAAAAGCAAGGGTAAGGGTAAGGGTAAGGGTAAGGGTAAGGGTAAGGGTAAGGGTAAGGGTAAGGGTAAGGGTAAGGGTAAGGGTAAGGGTAAGGGTAAGCTTAAGGGTAAAAGCAAGGGTAAGGGTAAGGGTAAGGGTAAGGGTAAGGGTAAGGGTAAGGGTAAGGGTAAGGGTAAGGGTAAGGGTAAGGGTAAGGGTAAGGGTAAGGGTAAGGGTAAGGGTAAGGGTAAGGGTAAGCTTAAGGGTAAAAGCAAGGGTAAGGGTAAGGGTAAGGGTAAGGGTAAGGGTTAGGGTAAGGGTAAAGGTAAGGGTAAGCCTAAGGGTAAAAGCAAGGGTAAGGGTAAGGGTAAGGGTAAGGGTAAGGGTAAGGGTAAGGGTAAGGGTAAGGGTAAGGGTAAGAGTAAGGGTAAGGGTAAGGGTAAGCTTAAGGGTAAAAGCAAGGGTAAGGGTAAGGGTAAGGGTTAGCCTAAGGGTAAAAGCAAGGGTAAGGGTGTGGTTAAGGGTGAGGGTAAGGGTAAGCTTAAGGGTAAAAGCAAGGGTAAGGGTAAGGGTAAGGGTAAGGGTAAGGGTAAGCTTAAGGGTAAAAGCAAGGGTAAGGGTAAGGGTGAGGGTAAGGGTAAGGGTAAGGGTAAGGGTAAAGGTAAGGGTAAGCCTAAGAGTAAAAGCAAGGGTAAGGGTAAGGGTAAGGGTAAGGGTAAGGGTAAGGGTAAGGGTAAGGGTAAGGGTAAAGGTAAGAGTAAGCTTAAGGGTAAAAGCAAGGGTAAGGATAAGGGTAAGGGTAAGGGTAAGGGTAAGGGTAAGGGTAAGGGTAAGGGTAAGCTTAAGGGTAAAAGCAAGGGTAAGGGTAAGGGTAAGGGTAAGGGTAAGGGTAAGGGTAAGGGTAAGGGTAAGCTTAAGGGTAAAAGCAAGGGTAAGGGTAAGGCTAAGGGTAAGGGTAAGGGTAAGGGTAAGGGTAAGCTTAAGGGTAAAAGCAAGGGTAAGGGTAAGGGTAAGGGTAAGGGTAAGGGTAAGGGTAAAGGTGAGGGTAAGCCTAAGGGTAAAAGCAAGGGTAAGGGTAAGGGTAAGGGTAAGGGTAAGGGTAAGGGTAAGGGTAAGGGTAGGGGTAAGAGTAAGGGTAAGGGTAAGCTTAAGGGTAAAAGCAAGGGTAAGGGTAAGGGTAAGGGTAAGGGTAAGGGTAAGGGTAAGGGTAAGGGTAAGCTTAAGGGTAAAAGCAAGGGTAAGGGTAAGGGTAAGGGTAAGGGTAAGGGTAAGGGTAAGGGTAAGGGTAAGGGTAAGGGTAAGGGTAAGGGTAAGGGTAAGGGTAAGGGTAAGGGTAAGGGTAAGGGTAAGGGTAAGGGTAAGGGTAAGGGTAAGGGTAAGGGTAAGGGTAAGGGTAAGGGTAAGGGTAAGGGTAAGGGTAAGGGTAAGGGTAAGGGTAAGCTTAAGGGTAAAAGCAAGGGTAAGGGTAAGGGTAAGGGTAAGGGTAAGGGTAAGGGTAAGGGTAAGGGTATTGGTAAGGGTAAAGGTAAGGGTAAGCCTAAGGGTAAAAGCAAGGGTAAGGGTAAGGGTAAGGGTAAGGGTAAGGGTAAGGGTAAGGGTAAGGGTAAGGGTAAGGGTAAGGGTAAGGGTAAGGGTAAGGGTAAGGGTAAGCTTAAGGGTAAAAGCAAGGGTAAGGGTAAGGGTAAGGGTAAGGGTAAGGGTAAGGGTAAGGGTAAGGGTAAGCTTAAGGGTAAGGGTAAGGGTAAGGGTAAGGGTAAGCTTAAGGGTAAAAGCAAGGGTAAGGGTAAGGGTAAGGGTAAGGGTAAGGGTAAGCTTAAGGGTAAAAGCAAGGGTAAGGGTAAGGGTAAGGGTAAGGGTAAGGGTAAGGGTAAGGGTAAGCTTAAGGGTAAGGGTAAGGGTAAGGGTAAGGGTAAGCTTAAGGGTAAAAGCAAGGGTAAGGGTAAGAGTAAGGGTAAGGGTAAGGGTAAGGGTAAGGGTAAGGGTGAGCTTAAGGGTAAAAGCAAGGGTAAGGGTAAGGGTAAGGGTAAGGGTAAGGGTAAGGGTAAGGGTAAGGGTAAGGGTAAGGGTAAGCTTAAGGGTAAAAGCAAGGGTAAGGGTAAGGGTAAGGGTAAGGGTAAGGGTAAGGGTAAGGGTAAGGGTAAGGGTAAGGGTAAGGGTAAAGGTAAGGGTAAGCCTAAGGGTAAAAGCAAGGGTAAGGGTAAGGGTAAGGGTAAGAGTAAGGGTAAGGGTAAGGGTAAGGGTAAGCTTAAGGGTAAAAGCAAGGGTAAGGGTAAGGGTAAGGGTAAGGGTAAGCCTAAGAGTAAAAGCAAGGGTAAGGGTAAGGGTAAGGGTAAGGGTAAGGGTAAGCTTAAGGGTAAAAGCAAGGGTAAGGGTAAGGGTAAGGGTAAGGGTAAGGGTAAGGGTAAGCTTAAGGGTAAAAGCAGGGGTGAGGGTAAGGGTAAGGGTAAGGGTAAGGGTAAGGGTAAGGGTAAGGGTAAGGGTAAGGGTAAGGGTAAGGGTAAGCTTAAGGGTAAAAGCAAGGGTAAGGGTAAGGATAAGGGTAAGGGTAAGGGTAAGGGTAAGGGTACGGGTAAGGGTAAGGGTAAGGGTAAGGGTAAGCTTAAGGGTAAAAGCAAGAGTAAGGGTAAGGGTAAGGGTAAGGGTAAGGGTAAGGGTAAAGGTAAGGGTAAGCCTAAGGGTAAAAGCAAGGGTAAGGGTAAGTGTAAGGGTAAGGGTAAGGGTAAGGGTAAGGGTAAGGGTAAGGGTAAGGGTAAGGGTAAGGGTAAGGGTAAGGGTAAGGGTAAGGGTAAGGGTAAGGGTAAGGGTAAGGGTAAGGGTAAGGGTAAGCTTAAGGGTAAAAGCAAGGGTAAGGGTAAGGGTAAGGAAAAGGGTAAGCCTAAGGGTAAAAGCAAGGGTAAGGGTAAGGGTAAGGGTAAGGGTAAGGGTAAGCTTAAGGGTAAAAGCAAGGGTAAGGGTAAGGGTTAGGGTAAGGGTAAGGGTAAGGGTAAGGGTAAGCTTAAGGGTAAAAGCAAGGGTAAGGGTAAGGGTAAGGGTAAGGGTAAGGGTAAGGGTAAGGGTAAGGGTAAAGGTAAGGGTAAGCCTAAGGGTAAAAGCAAGGGTAAGGGTAAGGGTAAGGGTAAGGGTAAGGGTAAGGTTAAGGGTAAGGGTAAGGGTAAGCTTAAGGGTAAAAGCAAGGGTAAGGGTAAGGGTAAGGGTAAGGGTAAGGGTAAGGGTAAGCTTAAGGGTAAGGGTAAGGGTAAGGGTAAGCTTAAGGGTAAAAGCAAGGGTAAGGGTAAGGGTAAGGGTAAGGGTAAGGGTAAGGGTAAGGGTAAGGGTAAAGGTAAGGGTAAGCCTAAGGGTAAAAGCAAGGGTAAGGGTAAGGGTAAGGGTAAGGGTAAGGGTAAGGGTAAGGGTAAGGGTAAAAGTAAGGGTAAGCTTAAGGGTAAAAGCAAGGGTAAGGGTAAGGGTAAGGGTAAGGGTAAGGGTAAGGGTAAGCTTAAGGGTAAGGGTAAGGGTAAGGGTAAGCTTAAGGGTAAAAGCAAGGGTAAGGGTAAGGGTAAGGTTAAGGGTAAGCTTAAGGGTAAAAGCAAGGGTAAGGGTAAGGGTAAGGGTAAGGGTAAGGGTAAGGGTAAGGGTAAGGGTAAGGGTAAGCTTAAGGGTAAGGGTAAGGGTAAGGGTAAGGGTAAGCTTAAGGGTAAAAGCAAGGGTAAGGGTAAGGGTAAGGGTAAGGGTAAGGGTAAGCTTAAGGGTAAGGGTAAGGGTAAGGGTAAGGGTAAGCTTAAGGGTAAAAGCAGGGGTAAGGTTAAGGGTAAGGGTAAGGGTAAGGGTAAGGGTAAGGGTAAGCTTAAGGGTAAGGGTAAGGGTAAGGGTAAGGGTAAGCTTAAGGGTAAAAGCAAGGGTAAGGGTAAGGGTAAGGGTAAGGGTAAGGGTAAGGGTAAGGGTAAGGGTAAGGGTAAGGGTAAGGGTAAGGGTAAGGGTAAGGGTAAGGGTAAGCTTTAGGGTAAGGGTAAGGGTAAGGGTAAGCTTAAGGGTAAAAGCAAGGGTAAGGGTAAGGGTAAGGGTAAGGGTAAGGGTGAGCTTAAGGGTAAAAGCAAGGGTAAGGGTAAGGGTAAGGGTAAGGGTAAGGGTAAGGATAAGGGTAAGGGTAAGGGTAAGGGTAAGGGTAAGGGTAAGCTTAAGGGTAAGGGTAAGGGTAAGGGTAAGCTTAAGGGTAAAAGCAAGGGTAAGGGTAAGGGTAAGGGTAAGGGTAAGGGTAAGGGTAAAGGTAAGGGTAAGCCTAAGGGTAAAAGCAAGGGTAAGGGTAAGGGTAAGGGTAAGGGTAAGGGTAAGGGTAAGGGTAAGGGTAAGGGTAAGGGTAAGGGTAAGGGTAAGGGTAAGGGTAAGCTTAAGGGTAAAAGCAAGGGTAAGGGTAAGGGTAAGGGTAAGGGTAAGGGTAAGGGTAAGGGTAAGGGTAAGGGTAAGGGTAAGGGTAAGCTTAAGGGTAAAAGCAAGGGTAAGGGTAAGGGTAAGGGTAAGGGTAAGGGTAAGGGTAAGGGTAAGCTTAAGGGTAAAAGCAAGGGTAAGGGTAAGGGTAAGGGTAAGGGTAAGGGTTAGGGTAAGGGTAAAGGTAAGGGTAAGCCTAAGGGTAAAAGCAAGGGTAAGGGTAAGGGTAAGGGTAAGGGTAAGGGTAAGGGTAAGGGTAAGGGTAAGGGTAAGGGTAAGGGTAAGAGTAAGGGTAAGGGTAAGGGTAAGCTTAAGGGTAAAAGCAAGGGTAAGGGTAAGGGTAAGGGTAAGGGTAAGCCTAAGGGTAAAAGCAAGGGTAAGGGTAAGGTTAAGGGTAAGGGTAAGGGTAAGCTTAAGGGTAAAAGCAAGGGTAAGGGTAAGGGTAAGGGTAAGGGTAAGGGTAAGCTTAAGGGTAAAAGCAAGGGTAAGGGTAAGGGTGAGGGTAAGGGTAAGGGTAAGGGTAAGGGTAAAGGTAAGTGTAAGCCTAAGAGTAAAAGCAAGGGTAAGGGTAAGGGTAAGGGTAAGGGTAAGGGTAAGGGTAAGGGAAAGGGTAAGGGTAAGCTTAAGGGTAAAAGCAAGGGTAAGGATAAGGGTAAGGGTAAGGGTAAGGGTAAGGGTAAGGGTAAGGGTAAGGGTAAGGGTAAGGGTAAGCTAAAGGGTAAAAGCAAGGGTAAGGGTAAGGGTAAGGGTAAGGGTAAGGGTAAGGGTAAGGGTAAGGGTAGGGGTAAGGGTAAGGGTAAGGGTAAGGGTAAGGGTAAGGGTAAGGGTAAGGGTAAGGGTAAGGGTAAGTGTAAGGGTAAGGGTAAGGGTAAGGGTAAGGGTAAGCTTAAGGGTTAAAGCAAGGGTTAGGGTAAGGGTAAGGGTAAGGGTAAGGGTAAGGGTAAGGGTAAGGGTAAGGGTAAGGGTAAGGGTAAGGGTAAGGGTAAGGGTAATGGTAAAGGTAAGGGTAAGCCTAAGGGTAAAAGCAAGGGTAAGGGTAAGGGTAAGGGTAAGGGTAAGCTTAAGTGTAAAAGCAAGGGTAAGGGTAAGGGTAAGGGTAAGGGTAAGCCTGAGGGTAAAAGCAAGGGTAAGGGTAAGGGTAAGGGTAAGGGTAAGGGTAAGCTTAAGGGTAAAAGCAAGGGTAAGGGTAAGGGTAAGGGTAAGGGTAAGCTTAAGGGTAAAAGCAAGGGTAAGGGTAAGGGTAAGGGTAAGGGTAAGGGTTAGGGTAAGGGTAAGGGTAAGGGTAAGGGTAAGGGTAAGGGTAAGGGTAAGGGTAAGGGTAAGGGTAAGGGTAACCCCTTACCCTTACCCTTACCCTTACCCTTGCTTTTACCCTTAAGCTTACCCTTACCCTTACCCTTACCCTTACCCTTCCCCTTACCCTTACACTTACCCTTACCCTTATCCTTGCTTTTACCCTTAGGCTTACCCTTACCTTTACCCTTACCCTTACCCTTACCCTTACCCTTACCCTTACCCTTACCCTTGCTTTTACCCTTAAGCTTACCCTTACCCTTACCCTTACCCTTACCCTTAAGCTTACCCTTACCCTTACCCTTACCCTTACCCTTACCCTTACCCTTACCCTTACCCTTACCCTTACCCTTACTCTTACCCTTACCCTTACCCTTGCTTTTACCCTTAAGCTTACCCTTACCCTTACCCTTACCCTTACCCTTACCCTTGCTTTTACCCTTAAGCTTACCCTTACCCTTACCCTTACCCTTACCCTTAAGCTTTCCCTTACCCTTACCCCTACCCTTACCCTTACCCTTACCCTTACCCTTACCCTTACCCTTACCCTTACCCTTACCCTTACCCTTACCCTTGCTTTTACCCTTAAGCTTACCCTTACCCTTACCCTTACCCTTACCCTTAAGCTTACCCTTACCCTTACCCTTACCCTTACCCTTACCCTCACCCTTACTCTTACCCTTGCTTTTACCCTTAAGCTTACCCTTACCCTTACCCTTACCCTTACCCTTAAGCTTACCCTTACCCTTACCCTTACCCTTACCCTTACCCTTACCCTTGCTTTTACCCTTAAGCTTACCCTTACCCTTACCCTTACCCTTACCCTTAAGCTTACCCTTACCCTTACCCTTACCCTTACCCTTACCCTTACCCTTACCCTTACCCTTACCCTTACCCTTACCCTTGCTTTTACGCTTAAGCTTACCCTTACCCTTACCCTTACCCTTACCCTTGCTTTTACCCTTAAGCTTACCCTTACCCTTACCCTTACCCTTACCCTTAAGCTTACCCTTACCCTTACCCTTACCCTTACCCTTACCCATACCCTTACCCTTACCCTTACCCTTACCCTTACCCTTGCTTTTACCCTTAAGCTTACCCTTACCCTTACCCTTAACCTTACCCTTACCCTTACCCTTACCCTTACCCTTACCCTTGCTTTTACCCTTAGGCTTACCCTTACCTTTACCCTTACCCTTACCCTTACCCTTACCCTTACCTTTACCCTTACCCTTGCTTTTACCCTCAAGCTTACCCTTACCCTTACCCTTACCCTTACCCTTACCCTTACTCTTGCTTTTACCCTTAAGCTTACCCTTACCCTCACCCTTACCCTTACCCTTACCCTTGCTTTAACCCTTAGGCTTACCCTTACCCTTTCCCTTACCCTTACCCTTGCTTTTACCCTTAAGCTTACCCTTACCCTTACCCTTACCCTTACCCTTACCCTTACCCTAACCCTTACCCTTACCCTTACCCTTACCCTTACCCTTACCCTTACCCTTACCCTAACCCTTACCCTTACCCTTACCCTTACCCTTACCCTTGCTTTTACCCTTAGGCTTACCCTTACCTTTACCCTTACCCTTACCCTTACCCTTACCCTTACCCCTGCTTTTACCCTTAAGCTTACCCTTACCCTTACCCTTACCCTTACCCTTACCCTTACCCTTACCCTTACCCTTGCTTTTACCCTTAAGCTTACCCTTATCCTTACCCTTACCCTTACCCTTACCCTTACCCTTACCCTTACCCTTACCCTCACCCTTGCTTTTACCCTTAAGCTTACCCTTACCCTTACCCTTACCTTTACCCTTACCCTTACCCTTGCTTTTACCCTTAAGCTTACCCTTACCCTTACCCTTACCCTTACCCTTACCCTTGCTTTTACCCTTAGGCTTACCCTTACCCTTACCCTTACCCTTACCCTTGCTTTTACCCTTAAGCTTACCCTTACCCTTACCCTTACCCTTACTCTTACCCTTACCCTTACCCTTACCCTTACCCTTGCTTTTACCCTTAGGCTTACCCTTACCTTTACCCTTACCCTTACCCTTACCCTTACCCTTACCCTTACCCTTACCCTTACCCTTACCCTTACCCTTACCCTTGCTTTTACCCTTAAGCTAACCCTTACCCTTACCCTTACCCTTACCCTTAACCTTACCCTTACCCTTGCTTTTACCCTTAAGCTCACCCTTACCCTTACCCTTACCCTTACCCTTACACTTACCCTTACCCTGACCCTCACCCTTGCTTTTACCCTTAAGCTTACCCTTACCCTTACCCTTACCCTTACCCTTAAGCTTACCCTTACCCTTACCCTTACCCTTACCTTACCCTTACCCTTACCCTTGCTTTTACCCTTAAGCTTACCCTTACCCTTACCCTTACTCTTACCCTTACCCTTGCTTTTACCCTTAAGCTTACCCTTACCCTTACCCTTACCCTTAAGCTTACCCTGACCATTACACTTACCCTTACCCTTACCCTTACCCTTACCCTTGCTTTTACCCTTAAGCTTACCCTTACCCTTACCCTTACCCTTACCCTTACCCTTACCCTTACCCTTAACCTCACCCTTACCCTTACCCTTACCCTTACCCTTACCCTTGCTTTTACCCTTAGGCTTACCCTTACCTTTACCCTTACCATTACCCTTACCCTTACCCTTACCCTTACCCTTACCCTTACCCTTGCTTTTACCCTTAAGCTTACCCTTACCCTTACCCTTATCCTTACCCTTACCCTTACCCTTACCCTTACCCTTGCTTTTACCCTTAAGCTTACCCTTACCCTTACCCTTACCCTTACCCTTACCCTTACCCTTACCCTTACCCTTACTCTTACCCTTACCCTTGCTTTTACCCTTAAGCTTACCCTTACCCTTACCCTTACTCTTACCCTTACCCTTACCCTTACCCTTACCCTTGCTTTTACCCTTAAGATTACCCTTACCCTTACCTTTACCCTTACCCTTACCCTTACCCTTACCCTTACCCTTACCCTTACCCTTACCCTTACCCTTACCCTTACCCTTACCCTTACCCTTGCTTTTACCCTTAGGCTTACCCTTACCTTTAGCCTTACCCTTACCCTTACCCTTACCCTTACCCTTACCCTTGCTTTTACCCTTAAGCTTACCCTTACCCTTACCCTTACCCTTACCCTTACCCTTACCCTTGCTTTTACCCTTAAGCTTACCCTTACCCTTACCCTTACCCTTACACTTACCCTTGCTTTTACCCTTAGGCTTACCCTTACCCTTACCCTTACCCTTACCCTTAAGCTTACCCTTACCCTTACCCTTACCCTTACCCTTACCCTTACCCTTACCCTTACCCTTACCCTTACCCTTACCCTTGCTTTTACCCTTAAGCTTACCCTTACCCTTAAGCTGACCCTTACCCTTACCCTTACCCTTACCCTTACCCTTACCCTTACCCTTAAGCTTACCCTTACCCTTACCCTTACCCTTACCCTTACCCTTAAGCTTACCCTTACCCTTACCCTTACCCTTACCCTTACCCTTACCCTTACCCTTACCCTTACCCTTACCCTTGCTTTTACCCTTAAGCTTACCCTTACCCTTACCCTTACCCTTACACTTACCCTTGCTTTGACCCTTAGGCTTACCCTTACCCTTACCCTTACCCTTACCCTTAGGCTTACCCTTACCTTTACCCTTACCCTTACCCTTACCCTTAAACTCACCCTTACCCTTACCCTTGCTTTTACCCTTAAGCTTACCCTTACCCTTACCCTTACTCTTACCCTTACCCTTGCTTTTACCCTTAAGCTTACCCTTACCCTTACCCTTAACCTTACCCTTACCCTTGCTTTTACCCTTAGGCTTACCCTTACCCTTACCCTTACCCTTACCCTTGCTTTTACCCTTAAGCTTACCCTTACCCTTACCCTCACTCTTACCCTTACCCTTACCCTTACCCTTACCCTTACCCTTACCCTTACCCTTACCCTTACCCTTACCCTTACCCTTACCCTTGCTTTTACCCTTAGGCTAACCCTTACCTTTACCCTTACCCTAACCCTTACCCTTACCCTTTCCCTTGCTTTTACCCTTAAGCTTACCCTTACCCTTACCCTTACCCTTACCCTTACACTTACCCTTACCCTTACCCTTACCCTTACCCTTAACCTTACCCTTACCCTTGCTTTTACCCTTAAGCTTACCCTTACCCTTACCCTTACCCTTACCCTTACCCTTACCCTTACCCTTACCCTTACCCTTACCCTTACCCTTACCCTTACCCTTACCCTTACCCTTACCCTTACCCTTACCCTTACCCTTACCCTTACCCTTACCCTTACCCTTGCTTTTACCCTTAGGCTTACCCTTACCTTTACCCTTACCCTTACCCTTACCCTTACCCTTACCCTTGCTTTTACCCTTAAGCTTACCCTCACCCTTACCCTTACCCTTAAGCTTACCCTTACCCTTACCCTTACCCTTAGCCTTACCCTTACCCTTACCCTTACCCTTACCCTTGCTTTTACCCTTAAGCTTACCCTTACCCTTACCCTTACCCTTACCCTTACCCTTGCTTTTACCCTTAAGCTTACCCTTACCCTTACCCTTACCCTTAAGCTTACCCTTACCCTTACCCTTACCCTTACCCTTACCCTTACCCTTACCCTTACCCTTACCCTTACCCTTACCCTTACCCTTACCCTTACCCTTACCCTTACCCTTACCCTTACCCTTACCCTTACCCTTGCTTTTACCCTTAAGCTTACCCTTACCCTTACCCTTACCCTTACCCTTAAGCTTACCCTTACCCTAACCCTTACCCTTACCCTTAACCTTACCCTTGCTTTTACCCTTAAGCTTACCCTTACCCTTACCCTTACCCTTACCCTTAAGCTTACCCTTACCCTTACCCTTACCCTTACCCTTACCCTTGCTTTTACCCTTAAGCTTACCCTTACCCTTACCCTTACCCTTACCCTTAAGCTTACCCTTACCCTTACCCTTACCCTTACCCTTACCCTTACCCTTGCTTTTACCCTTAAGCTTACCCTTACCCTTACCCTTACCCTTACCCTTGCTTTTACCCTTAAGCTTACCCTTACCCTTACCCTTACCCTTCCCCTTAAGCTTACCCTTACCCTTACCCTTAAGCTTACCCTTACCCTTACCCTTACCCTTACCCTTACCCTTACCCTTACCCTTACCCTTACCCTTACCGTTACCCTTACCCTTGCTTTTACCCTTAAGCTTACCCTTACCCTTACCCTTACCCTTACCCTTACCCTTACCCTTACCCTTACCCTTGCTTTTACCCTTAGGCTTACCCTTACCTTTACCCTTACCCTTACCCTTACCCTTACCCTTACCCTTACCCTTACCCTTACCCTTGCTTTTACCCTTAAGCTTACCCTTACCCTTACCCTTACCCTTACCCTTACATTTACCCTTGCTTTTACCCTTAAGCTTACCCTTACCCTTACCCTTACCCTTACCCTTACCCTTGCTTTTACCCTTAGGCTTACCCTTACCCTTACCCTTACCCTTACCCTTGCTTTTACCCTTAAGCTTACCTTTACCCTTACCCTTACCCTTACCCTTACCCTTACCCTTACCCTTACCCTTACCCTTACCCTTACCCTTACCCTTACCCTTACCCTTACCCTTACCCTTACCCTTACCCTTACCCTTACCCTTACCCTTACCCTTACCCTTACCCTTACCCTTACCCTTACCCTTACCCTTACCCTTACCCTTGCTTTTACCCTTAGGCTTACCCTTACCATTACCCTTACCCTTACCCTTACCCTTACCCTTACCCTTGCTTTTACCCTTAAGCTTACCCTTACCCTTACCCTTACCCTTACCCTTACCCTTACCCTTACCCTTACCCTTACCCTTGCTTTTACCCTTAAGCTTACCCTTACCCTTACCCTTACCCTTACCCTTACCCTTACCCTTACCCTTACCCTTACCCTCACCCTTGGTTTTACCCTTAAGCTTTCCCTTACCCTTACCCTTACCCTTACCCTTACCCTTACCCTTGCTTTTACCCTTAAGCTTACCCTTACCCTTACCCTTACCCTTACCCTTACCCTTGCTTTTACCCTTAGGCTTACCCTTACCCTTACCCTTACCCTTACCCTTGCTTTTACCCTTAAGCTTACCCTTACCCTTACCCTTACCCTTACTCTTACCCTTACCCTTACCCTTACCCTTACCCTTGCTTTTACCCTTAGGCTTACCCTTACCTTTACCCTTACCCTTACCCTTACCCTTACCCTTACCCTTACCCTTACCCTTACCCTTACCCTTACCCTTATCCTTACCCTTACCCTTACCCTTACCCTTACCCTTACCCTTGCTTTTACCCTTAAGCTTACCCTTACCCTTACCCTTACCCTTACCCTTACCCTTACCCTTACCCTTACCCTTACCCTTACCCTTGCTTTTACCCTTAAGCTCACCCTTACCCTTACCCTTACCCTTACCCTTACCCTTACCCTTACTCTTATCCTTACCCTTGCTTTTACCCTTAAGCTTACCCTTACCCTTACCCTTACCCTTACCCTTACCCTTAAGCTTACCCTTACCCTTACCCTTACCCTTACCCTTACCCTTACCCTTACCCTTACCCTTACCCTTGCTTTTACCCTTAAGCTTACCCTTACCCTTACCCTTACCCTTACCCTTACCCTTGCTTTTACCCTTAAGCTTACCCTTACCCTTACCCTTACCCTTACCCTTAAGCTTACCCTTACCCTTACCCTTACCCTTACCCTTACCCTTACCCTTACCCTTGCTTTTACCCTTAAGCTTACCCTTACCCTTACCCTTACCCTTACCCTTACCCTTACCCTTACCCTTACCCTTACCCTTACCCTTACCCTTACCCTTACCCTTACCCTTGCTTTTACCCTTAGGCTTACCCTTACCTTTACCCTTACCATTACCCTTACCCTTACCCTTACCCTTACCCTTACCCTTACCCTTGCTTTTACCCTTAAGCTTACCCTTACCCTTACCCTTACCCTTACCCTTACCCTTACCCTTACCCTTACCCTTACCCTTACCCTTACCCTTACCCTTACCCTTACCCTTACCCTTACCCTTACCCTTACCCTTACCTTTACCCTTGCTTTTACCCTTAAGCTTACCCTTACCCTTACCCTTACCCTTACCCTTACCCTTACCCTTGCTTTTACCCTTAAGCTTACCCTTACCCTTACTCTTACCCCTACCCTTACCCTTACCCTTACCTTTACCCTTACCCTTACCCTTACCCTTACCCTTGCTTTTACCCTTAGGCTTACCCTCACCTTTACCCTTACCTTTACCCTTACCCTTACCCTTACCCTTGCTTTTACCCTTAAGCTTACCCTTACCCTTACCCTTACCCTTACCCTTACCCTTACCCTTGCTTTTACCCTTAAGCTTACCCTTACCCTTACCCTTACCCTTACCCTTACCCTTACCCTTGCTTTTACCCTTAGGCTTACCCTTACCCTTACCCTTACCCTTACCCTTAAGCTTACCCTTACCCTTACCCTTACCCTTACCCTTACCCTTACCCTCACCCTTACCCTTACCCTTACCCTTACCCTTGCTTTTACCCTTAAGCTTACCCTTACCCTTACCCTTACCCTTACCCTTAGTAAGGGTAAGGGTAAGGGTAAGGGTAAGGGTAAGGGTAAGGGTAAGGGTAAGGGTAAGGGTAAAGGTAAGGGTAAGGGTAAGGGTAAGGGTAAGGGTAAGGGTAAGGGTAAGGGTAAGGGTAAGCTTAAGGGTAAGGGTAAGGGTTAGGGTAAGCTTTAGGGTAAAAGCAAGGGTAAGGGTAAGGGTAAGGGTAAGGGTAAGGGTAAGCTTAAGGGTAAAAGCAAGGGTAAGGGTAAGGGTAAGGGTAAGGGTAAGGGTAAGGGTAAGGGTAAGGGTAAGGGTAAGGGTAAGGGTAAGGGTAAGGGTAAGGGTAAGCTTAAGGGTAAGGGTAAGGGTAAGCTTAAGGGTAAAAGCAAGGGTAAGGGTAAGGGTAAGGGTAAGGGTAAGGGTAAGGGTAAAGGTAAGGGTAAGCCTAAGGGTAAAAGCAAGGGTAAGGGTAAGGGTAAGGGTAAGGGTAAGGGTAAGGGTACCCTTACCCTTACCCTTACCCTTACCCTTACCATTACCCTTACCCTTACCCTTACCCTTACCCTTGCTTTTACCCTTAGGCTTACCCTTACCTTTACCCTTACCATTACCCTTACCCTTACCCTTACCCTTACCCTTACCCTTACCCTTGCTTTTACCCTTAAGCTTACCCTTACCCTTACCCTTACCCTTACCCTTACCCTTACCCTTACCCTTACCCTTACCCTTACCCTTACCCTTACCCTTACCCTTACCCTTACCCTTACCCTTACCCTTACCCTTACCCTTACCCTTACCCTTACCCTTACCTTTACCCTTGCTTTTACCCTTAAGCTTACCCTTACCCTTACCCTTACCCTTACCCTTACCCTTACCCTTGCTTTTACCCTTAAGCTTACCCTTACCCTTACTCTTACCCCTACCCTTACCCTTACCCTTACCTTTACCCTTACCCTTACCCTTACCCTTACCCTTACCCTTACCCTTGCTTTTACCCTTAGGCTTACCCTCACCTTTACCCTTACCTTTACCCTTACCCTTACCCTTACCCTTGCTTTTACCCTTAAGCTTACCCTTACCCTTACCCTTACCCTTACCCTTAGCCTTACCCTTGCTTTTACCCTTAAGCTTACCCTTACCCTTACCCTTACCCTTACCCTTACCCTTACCCTTGCTTTTACCCTTAGGCTTACCCTTACCCTTACCCTTACCCTTACTCTTAAGCTTACCCTTACCCTTACCCTTACCCTTACCCTTACCCTTACCCTCACCCTTACCCTTACCCTTACCCTTACCCTTGCTTTTACCCTTAAGCTTACCCTTACCCTTACCCTTACCCTTACCCTTACCCTTACCCTTACCCTTACCCTTACCCTTACCCTTACCCTTACCCTTACCCTTACCCTTACCCTTACCCTTACCCTTACTTAGGGTAAGGGTAAGGGTAAGCTTAAGGGTAAAAGCAAGGGAAAGGGTAAGGGTAAGGGTAAGGGTAAGGGTAAGGGTAAGGGTAAGCTTAAGGGTAAAAGCAAGGGTAAGGGTAAGGGTAAGGGTAAGGGTAAGGGTAAGCTTAAGGGTAAGGGTAAGGGTAAGGGTAAGCTTAAGGGTAAAAGCAAGGGTGAGGTTAAGGGTAAGGGTAAGGGTAAGGGTAAGGGTAAGGGTAAGCTTAAGGGTAAGGGTAAGGGTAAGGGTAAGGGTAAGCTTAAGGGTAAAAGCAAGGGTAAGGGTAAGGGTAAGGGTAAGGGTAAAGGTAAGGGTAAGGGTAAGGGTAAGGGTAAGGGTAAGGGTAAGGGTAAGGGTAAGGGTAAGGGTAAGCTTAAGGGTAAGGGTAAGGGTTAGGGTAAGCTTTAGGGTAAATGCAAGGGTAAGGGTAAGGGTAAGGGTAAGGGTAAGGGTAAGCTTAAGGGTAAAAGCAAGGGTAAGGGTAAGGGTAAGGGTAAGGGTAAGGGTAAGGGTAAGGGTAAGGGTAAGGGTAAGGGTAAGGGTAAGGGTAAGCTTAAGGGTAAGGGTAAGGGTAAGCTTAAGGGTAAAAGCAAGGGTAAGGGTAAGGGTAAGGGTAAGGGTAAGGGTAAGGGTAAAGGTAAGGGTAAGCCTAAGGGTAAAAGCAAGGGTAAGGGTAAGGGTAAGGGTAAGGGTAAGGGTAAGGGTAAGGGTAAGGGTAAGGGTAAGGGTAAGCTTAAGGGTAAAAGCAAGGGTAAGGGTAAGGGTAAGGGTAAGGGTAAGGGTAAGGGTAAGGGTAAGCCTAAGGGTAAAAGCAAGGGTAAGGGTAAGGGTAAGGGTAAGGGTAAGGGTAAGGGTAAGGGTAAGGGTAAGGGTAAGCTTAAGGGTAAAAGCAAAGGTAAGGGTAAGGGTAAGGGTAAGGGTACCCTTGCTTTTACCCTTAAGCTTACCCTTACCCTTACCCTTACCCTTACCCTTACCCTTACCCTTACCCTTACCCTTACCCTTACCCTTACCCTTACCCTTGCTTTTACCCTTAAGCTTACCCTTACCCTTACCCTTACCCTTACCCTTACCCTTACCCTTACCCTTACCCTTGCTTTTACCCTTAAGCTTACCCTTACCCTTACCCTTACCCTTACCCTTACCCTTACCCTTACCCTTACCCTTACCCTTGCTTTGACCCTTAGGCTTACCATTACCTTTACCCTTACCCTTACCCTTATCCTTACCCTTACCCTTACCCTTACCCTTACCCTTACCCTTACCCTTACCCTTGCTTTTACCCTAAAGCTTACCCTTACCCTTACCCTTACCCTTGCTTTTACCCTTAAGCTTACCCTTACCCTTACCCTTACCCTTACCCTTACCCTTACCCTTACCCTTACCCTTGCTTTTACCCTTAGGCTTACCCTTACCCTTACCCTTACCCTTACCCTTGCTTTTACCCTTAAGCTTACCCTTACATTTAACCTTACCCTTACCCTTACCCTTACCCTTACCCTTACCCTTACCCTTACCCTTACCCTTACCCTTGCTTTTACCCTCAGGCTTAACCTTACCTTTACCCTTACCCTTACCCTTACCCTTACCCTTACCCTTTTCCTTACCCTTACCCTTACCCTTACCCTTACCCTTACCCTTACCCTTGCTTTTACCCTTAAGCTTACCCTTACCCTTACCCTTACCCTTACCCTTACCCTTACCCTTACCCTTGCTTTTACCCTTAAGCTTACCCTTACCCTTACCCTTACCCTTACCCTCACCCTTACCCTTACCCTTACCCTTGCTTATACCCTTAAGCTTACCCTTACCCTTACCCTTACCCTTACCCTTACCCTTACCCTTACCCTTACCCTTACCCTTACCCTTACCCTTACCCTTGCTTTTACCCTTAGGCTTACCCTTACCTTTACCCTTACCCTTACCCTTACCCTTACCCTTACCCTTACCCTTTCCCTTACCCTTACCCTTGCTTTTACCCTTAAGCTTACCCTTACCCTTACCCTTACCCTTACCCTAACCCTTACCCTTGCTTTTACCCTTAAGCTTACCCTTACCCTTACCCTTACCCTTACCCTTACCCTTACACATACCCTTACCCTTACCCTTACCCTTGCTTTTACCCTTAAGCTTACCCTTACCCTTACCCTTACCCTTACCCTTACCCTTATCCTTACCCTTGCTTTTACCCTTAAGCTTACTTTTACCCTTACCCTTACCCTTACCCTTACACTTACCCTTACCCTTACCCTTACCCTTACCCTTACCCTTACCCTTACCCTTACCCTTACCCTTACCCTTGCTTTTACACTTAGGCTTACCCTTACCTTTACCCTTACCCTTACCCTTACCCTTACCCTCACCCTTACCCTTACCCTTGCTTTTACCCTTAAGCTTACCCTTACCCTTACCCTTACCCTTACCCTTACCCTTGCTTTTACCCTTAAGCTTACCCTTACCCTTACCCTTAACCTTACCCTTACCCTTGCTTTTACCCTTAGGCTTACCCTTACCCTTACCCTTACCCTTACCCTTGCTTTTACCCTTAAGCTTACCCTTACCCTTACCCTTACTCTTACCCATACCCTTACCCTTACCCTTACCCTTACCCTCACCCTTACCCTTACCCTTACCCTTACCCTTGCTTTTACCCTTAGGCTTACCCTTACCTTTACCCTTACCCTAACCCTTACCCTTACCCTTACCCTTACCCTTGCTTTTACCCTTAAGCTTACCCTTACCCTTACCCTTACCCTTACCCTTACCCTTACCCTTACCCTTACCCTTACCCTTACCCTTACCCTTACCCTTACCCTTACCCTCACCCTTGCTTTTACCCTTAAGCTTACCCTTACCCTTACCCTTACCCTTACCCTTACCCTTGCTTTTACCCTTAAGCTTACCCTTACCCTTACCCTTACCCTTACCCTTACCCTTACCCTTACCCTTACCCTTACCCTTACCCTTACCCTTGCTTTTACCCTTAGGCTTACCCTTACCTTTACCCTTACCCTTACCCTTACCCTTACCCTTACCCTTGCTTTTACCCTTAAGCTTACCCTTACCCTTACCCTTACCCTTAAGCTTACCCTTACCCTTACCCTTACCCTTACCCTTACCCTTACCCTTACCCTTACCCTTACCCTTACCCTTACCCTTACCCTTACCCTTACCCTTGCTTTTACCCTTAAGCTTACCCTTACCCTTACCCTTACACTTAACCTTACCCTTGCTTTTACCCTTAAGCTTACCCTTACCCTTACCCTTACCCTTAAGCTTACCCTTACCCTTACCCTTACCCTTACCCTTACCCTTACCCTTACCCTTACCCTTACCCTTACCCTTACCCTTACCCTTACCCTTACCCTTACCCTTGCTTTTACCCTTAAGCTTACCCTTACCCTTACCCTTACCCTTACCCTTAAGCTTACCCTTACCCTTACCCTTACCCTTACCCTTACCCTTACCCTTACCCTTACCCTTACCCTTACCCTTACCCTTGCTTTTACCCTTAAGCTTACCCTTACCCTTACCCTTACCCTTACCCTTAAGCTTACCCTTACCCTTACCCTTACCCTTACCCTTAACCTTACCCTTGCTTTTACCCTTAAGCTTAAACTTACCCTTACCCTTACCCTTACCCTTAAGCTTACCCTTACCCTTACCCTTACCCTTACCCTTACCCTTACCCTTGCTTTTACCCTTAAGCTTACCCTTACCCTTACCCTTACCCTTACCCTTACCCTTTCCCTTACCCTTACCCTTACCCTTACCCTTACCCTTGCTTTTACCCTTAAGCTTACCCTTACCCTTACCCTAAGTAAATGTAAGGGTAAGGGTAAGGGTAAGGGTAAGGGTAAGGGTAAGGGTAAGGGTAAGGGTAAGGGTAAGGGTAAGGGTAAGCTTAAGGGTAAAAGCAAGGGTAAGGGTAAGGGTAAGGGTAAGGGTAAGGGTAAGGGTAAGGGTAAGGGTAAGGGTAAGGGTAAGGGTAAGCTTAAGGGAAAGGGTAAGGGTAAGGGTAAGGGTAAGCCTAAGGGTAAAAGCAAGGGTAAGGGTAAGGGTAAGGGTAAGGGTAAGGGTAAGCTTAAGGGTAAAAGCAAGGGTAAGGGTAAGGCTAAGGGTAAGGGTAAGGGTAAGGGTAAGGGTAAGCTTAAGGGTAAAAGCAAGGGTAAGGGTAAGGGTAAGGGTAAGGGTAAGGGTAAGGGTAAAGGTGAGGGTAAGCCTAAGGGTAAAAGCAAGGGTAAGGGTAAGGGTAAGGGTAAGGGTAAGGGTAAGGGTAAGGGTAGGGGTAAGAGTAAGGGTAAGGGTAAGCTTAAGGGTAAAAGCAAGGGTAAGGGTAAGGGTAAAGGTAAGGGTAAGGGTAAGGGTAAGCTTAAGGGTAAAAGCAAGGGTAAGGGTAAGGGTAAGGGTAAGGGTAAGGGTAAGGGTAAGGGTAAGGGTAAGGGTAAGGGTAAGGGTAAGGGTAAGGGTAAGGGTAAGGGTAAGGGTAAGGGTAAGGGTAAGGGTAAGGGTAAGGGTAAGGGTAAGGGTAAGGGTAAGGGTAAGGGTAAGGGTAAGGGTAAGCTTAAGGGTAAAAGCAAGGGTAAGGGTAAGGGTAAGGGTAAGGGTAAGGGTAAGGGTAAGGGTAATGGTAAGGGTAAAGGTAAGGGTAAGCCTAAGGGTAAAAGCAAGGGTAAGGGTAAGGGTAAGGGTAAGGGTAAGGGTAAGGGTAAGGGTAAGGGTAAGGGTAAGGGTAAGGGTAAGGGTAAGGGTAAGGGTAAGGGTAAGGGTAAGGGTAAGGGTAAGCTTAAGGGTAAAAGCAAGGGTAAGGGTAAGGGTAAGGGTAAGGGTAAGGGTAAGGGTAAGCTTAAGGGTAAGGGTAAGGGTAAGGGTAAGGGTAAGCTTAAGGGTAAAAGCAAGGGTAAGGGTAAGGGTAAGGGTAAGGGTAAGGGTAAGCTTAAGGGTAAAAGCAAGGGTAAGGGTAAGGGTAAGGGTAAGGGTAAGGGTAAGGGTAAGCTTAAGGGTAAGGCTAAGGGTAAGGGTAAGGGTAAGCTTAAGGGTAAAAGCAAGGGTAAGGGTAAGAGTAAGGGTAAGGGTAAGGGTAAGGGTAAGGGTAAGGGTAAGGGTAAGGGTAAGGGTGAGCTTAAGGGTAAAAGCAAGGGTAAGGGTAAGGGTAAGGGTAAGGGTAAGGGTAAGGGTAAGGGTAAGGGTAAGGGTAAGGGTAAGGGTAAAGGTAAGGGTAAGCCTAAGGTTAAAAGCAAGGGTAAGGGTAAGGGTAAGGGTAAGGGTAAGAGTAAGGGTAAGGGTAAGGGTAAGGGTAAGCTTAAGGGTAAAAACAAGGGTAAGGGTAAGGGTAAGGGTAAGGGTAAGCCTAAGGGTAAAAGCAAGGGTAAGGGTAAGGGTAAGGGTAAGGGTAAGGGTAAGCTTAAGGGTAAAAGCAAGGGTAAGGGTAAGGGTAAGGGTAAGGGTAAGGGTAAGGGTAAGCTTAAGGGTAAAAGCAGGGGTGAGGGTAAGGGTAAGGGTAAGGGTAAGGGTAAGGTACCCTTACCCTTACCCTTACCCTTGCTTTTACCCTTAAGCTTACCCTTACCCTTACCCTTACCCTTACCCTTACCCTTACCCTTACCCTTACCCTTGCTTTTACCCTTAAGCTTACCCTTACCCTTACCCTTACCCTTACCCTTACCTTTACCCTTACCCTTACCCTTACCCTTACCCTTACCCTTACCCTTACCCTTACCCTTGCTTTTACCCTTAGGCTTACCCTTACCTTTACCCTTACCCTTACCCTTACCCTTACCCTTGCTTTTACCCTTAAGCTTACCCTTACCCTTACCCTTACCCTTACCCTTACCCTTACCCTTACCCTTACCCTTACCCTTACCCTTACCCTTGCTTTTACCCTTAGGCTTACCCTTACCTTTACCCTTACCCTTACCCTTACCCTTACCCTTACCCTTGCTTTTACCCTTAAGCTTACCCTTACCCTTACCCTTACCCTTAAGCTTACCCTTACCCTTACCCTTACCCTTACCCTTACCCTTACCCTTACCCTTACCCTTACCCTTACCCTTACCCTTACCCTTACCCTTACCCTTGCTTTTACCCTTAAGCTTACCCTTACCCTTACCCTTACACTTAACCTTACCCTTGCTTTTACCCTTAAGCTTACCCTTACCCTTACCCTTACCCTTAAGCTTACCCTTACCCTTACCCTTACCCTTACCCTTACCCTTACCCTTACCCTTACCCTTACCCTTACCCTTACCCTTACCCTTACCCTTACCCTTACCCTTGCTTTTACCCTTAAGCTTACCCTTACCCTTACCCTTACCCTTACCCTTAAGCTTACCCTTACCCTTACCCTTACCCTTACCCTTACCCTTACCCTTACCCTTACCCTTACCCTTACCCTTACCCTTGCTTTTACCCTTAAGCTTACCCTTACCCTTACCCTTACCCTTACCCTTAAGCTTACCCTTACCCTTACCCTTACCCTTACCCTTAACCTTACCCTTGCTTTTACCCTTAAGCTTAAACTTACCCTTACCCTTACCCTTACCCTTAAGCTTACCCTTACCCTTACCCTTACCCTTACCCTTACCCTTACCCTTACCCTTGCTTTTACCCTTAAGCTTACCCTTACCCTTACCCTTACCCTTACCCTTTCCCTTACCCTTACCCTTACCCTTACCCTTACCCTTGCTTTTACCCTTAAGCTTACCCTTACCCTTACCCTAAGTAAATGTAAGGGTAAGGGTAAGGGTAAGGGTAAGGGTAAGGGTAAGGGTAAGGGTAAGGGTAAGGGTAAGGGTAAGGGTAAGCTTAAGGGTAAAAGCAAGGGTAAGGGTAAGGGTAAGGGTAAGGGTAAGGGTAAGGGTAAGGGTAAGGGTAAGGGTAAGGGTAAGGGTAAGCTTAAGGGAAAGGGTAAGGGTAAGGGTAAGGGTAAGCCTAAGGGTAAAAGCAAGGGTAAGGGTAAGGGTAAGGGTAAGGGTAAGGGTAAGCTTAAGGGTAAAAGCAAGGGTAAGGGTAAGGCTAAGGGTAAGGGTAAGGGTAAGGGTAAGGGTAAGCTTAAGGGTAAAAGCAAGGGTAAGGGTAAGGGTAAGGGTAAGGGTAAGGGTAAGGGTAAAGGTGAGGGTAAGCCTAAGGGTAAAAGCAAGGGTAAGGGTAAGGGTAAGGGTAAGGGTAAGGGTAAGGGTAAGGGTAGGGGTAAGAGTAAGGGTAAGGGTAAGCTTAAGGGTAAAAGCAAGGGTAAGGGTAAGGGTAAGGGTAAGGGTAAGGGTAAGGGTAAGCTTAAGGGTAAAAGCAAGGGTAAGGGTAAGGGTAAGGGTAAGGGTAAGGGTAAGGGTAAGGGTAAGGGTAAGGGTAAGGGTAAGGGTAAGGGTAAGGGTAAGGGTAAGGGTAAGGGTAAGGGTAAGGGTAAGGGTAAGGGTAAGGGTAAGGGTAAGGGTAAGGGTAAGGGTAAGGGTAAGGGTAAGGGTAAGCTTAAGGGTAAAAGCAAGGGTAAGGGTAAGGGTAAGGGTAAGGGTAAGGGTAAGGGTAAGGGTAATGGTAAGGGTAAAGGTAAGGGTAAGCCTAAGGGTAAAAGCAAGGGTAAGGGTAAGGGTAAGGGTAAGGGTAAGGGTAAGGGTAAGGGTAAGGGTAAGGGTAAGGGTAAGGGTAAGGGTAAGGGTAAGGGTAAGGGTAAGGGTAAGGGTAAGGGTAAGGGTAAGCTTAAGGGTAAAAGCAAGGGTAAGGGTAAGGGTAAGGGTAAGGGTAAGGGTAAGGGTAAGCTTAAGGGTAAGGGTAAGGGTAAGGGTAAGGGTAAGCTTAAGGGTAAAAGCAAGGGTAAGGGTAAGGGTAAGGGTAAGGGTAAGGGTAAGCTTAAGGGTAAAAGCAAGGGTAAGGGTAAGGGTAAGGGTAAGGGTAAGGGTAAGGGTAAGGGTAAGCTTAAGGGTAAAAGCAAGGGTAAGGGTAAGAGTAAGGGTAAGGGTAAGGGTAAGGGTAAGGGTAAGGGTAAGGGTAAGGGTAAGGGTGAGCTTAAGGGTAAAAGCAAGGGTAAGGGTAAGGGTAAGGGTAAGGGTAAGGGTAAGGGTAAGGGTAAGGGTAAGGGTAAGGGTAAGGGTAAGGGTAAGGGTAAGGGTAAAGGTAAGGGTAAGCCTAAGGTTAAAAGCAAGGGTAAGGGTAAGGGTAAGGGTAAGGGTAAGAGTAAGGGTAAGGGTAAGGGTAAGGGTAAGCTTAAGGGTAAAAGCAAGGGTAAGGGTAAGGGTAAGGGTAAGGGTAAGCCTAAGGGTAAAAGCAAGGGTAAGGGTAAGGGTAAGGGTAAGGGTAAGGGTAAGCTTAAGGGTAAAAGCAAGGGTAAGGGTAAGGGTAAGGGTAAGGGTAAGGGTAAGGGTAAGCTTAAGGGTAAAAGCAGGGGTGAGGGTAAGGGTAAGGGTAAGGGTAAGGGTAAGGTACCCTTACCCTTACCCTTACCCTTGCTTTTACCCTTAAGCTTACCCTTACCCTTACCCTTACCCTTACCCTTACCCTTACCCTTACCCTTACCCTTGCTTTTACCCTTAAGCTTACCCTTACCCTTACCCTTACCCTTACCTTTACCCTTACCCTTACCCTTACCCTTACCCTTACCCTTACCCTTACCCTTACCCTTGCTTTTACCCTTAGGCTTACCCTTACCTTTACCCTTACCCTTACCCTTACCCTTACCCTTACCCTTACCCTTACCCTTGCTTTTACCCTTAAGCTTACCCTTAAACTTACCCTTACCCTTACCCTTACCCTTACCCTTGCTTTTACTCTTAAGCTTACCCTTACCCTTACCCTTACCCTTACCCTTACCCTTGCTTTTACCCTTAGGCTTACCCTTACCCTTACCCTTACCCTTACCCTTGCTTTTACCCTTAACCTTACCCTTACACTTACCCTTACCCTTACCCTTACCCTTACCCTTAACCTTACCCTTACCCTTACCCTTACCCTTACCCTCACCCTTACCCTTACCCTTACCCTTGCTTTTACCCTTAGGCTTACCCTTACCTTTACCCTTACCCTAACCCTTACCCTTACCCTTACCCTTACCCTTACCCTTACCCTTACCCTTACCCTTACCCTTACCCTTGCTTTTACCCTTAAGCTTACCCTTACCCTTACCCTTACCCTTACCCTTACCCTTACCCTTGCTTTTACCCTTAAGCTTACCCTTACCCTTACCCTTACCCTTACCCTTACCCTCACCCTTACCCTTACCCTCACCCTTGCTTATACCATTAAGCTTACCCTTACCCTTACCCTTACCCTTACCCTTACCCTTACCCTTACCCTTACCCTTACCCTTACCCTTACCCTTACCCTTACCCTTGCTTTTACCCTTAGGCTTACCCTTACCTTTACCCTTACCCTTACCCTTACCCTTACCCTTACCCTTACCCTTACCCTTACCCTTACCCTTACCCTTACCCTTACCCTTACCCTTGCTTTTACCCTTAAGCTTACCCTTACCCTTACCCTTACCCTTACCCTTACCCTTACCCTAACCCTTACCCTTGCTTTTACCCTTTAGCTTACCCTTACCCTTACCCTTACCCTTACCCTTACCCTTACCCTTACCCTTACCCTTACCCTTACCCTTACCCTTACCCTTACCCTTGCTTTTACCCTTAAGCTTACCCTTACCCTTACCCTTACCCTTACCCTTACCCTTACCCTTACCCTTACCCTTACCCTTACCCTTACCCTTGCTTTTACCCTTAAGCTTACCCTTACCCTTACCCTTACCCTTACCCTTACCCTTGCTTTTACCCTTAGGCTTACCCTTACCTTTACCCTTACCCTTACCCTTACCCTTACCCTTACCCTTACCCTTACCCTTACCCTTACCCTTACCCTTACCCTTACCCTTGCTTTTACCCTTAAGCTTACCCTTACCCTTACCCTTACCCTTACCCTTACCCTTACCCTTACCCTTACCCTTACCCTTGCTTTTACCCTTAAGCTTACCCTTACCCTTACCCTTACCCTTACCCTTACCCTTGCTTTTACCCTTAGGCTTACCCTTACCCTTACCCTCACCCTTACCCTTGCTTTTACCCTTAAGCTTACCCTTACCCTTACCCTTACACTTACCCTTACCCTTACCCTTACCCTTACCCTTACCCTTACCCTTACCCTTACCCTTACCCTTACCCTTACCCTTACCCTTACCCTTACCCTTACCCTTACCCTTGCTTTTACCCTTAGGCTTACCCTTACCTTTACCCTTACCCTAACCCCTACCCTTACCCTTACCCTTACCCTTACCCTTACCCTTACCCTTGCTTTTACCCTTAAGCTTACCCTTACCCTTACCCTTACCCTTACCCTTACCCTTACCCTTACCCTTGCTTTTACCCTTAAGCTTACCCTTACCCTTACCCTTACCCTTACCCTTACCCTTACCCTTACCCTTACCCTTACCCTTACCCTTACCCTTACCCTTACCCTTGCTTTTACCCTTAAGCTTACCCTTACCCTTACCCTTACCCTTACCCTTACCCTAACCCTTACCCTTGCTTTTACCCTTAAGCTTACCCTTACCCTTACCCTTACCCTTACCCTTACCCTTACCCTTACCTTTACCCTTACCCTTACCCTTACCCTTACCCTTACCCTTACACTTACCCTTACCCTTACCCTTGCTTTTACCCTTAAGCTTACCCTTACCCTTACCCTTACCCTTACCCTTACCCTTACCCTTACCCTTACCCTTACCCTTGCTTTTACCCTTAAGCTTACCCTTACCCTTACCCTTACCCTTACCCTTACCCTCACCCTTACCCTTGCTTTTACCCTTAGGCTTACCCTTACCTTTACCCTTACCCTTACCCTTACCCTTACCCTTACCCTTACCCTTACCCTTGCTTTTACCCTTAAGCTTACCCTTACCCTTACCCTTACCCTTACCCTTACCCTTACCCTTACCCTTACCCTTGCTTTGACCCTTAAGCTTACCCTTACCCTTACCCTTACCCTTACCCTTACCCTTGCTTTTACCCTTAGGCTTACCCTTACCCTTACCCTTACCCTTACCCTTGCTTTTACCCTTAAGCTTACCCTTACCCTTACCCTTACCCTTACCCTTACCCTTGCTTTGACCCTTAAGCTTACCCTTACCCTTACCCTTACCCTTACCCTTACCCTTGCTTTTACCCTTAGGCTTACCCTTACCCTTACCCTTACCCTTACCCTTGCTTTTACCCTTAAGCTTACCCTTACCTTTACCCTTACCCTTACCCTTACCCTCACCCTTACCCTTGCTTTTACCCTTAAGCTTACCCTTACCCTTACCCTTACCCTTACCCTTACCCTTACCCTTACCCTTACCCTTACCCTTACCCTTACCCTTGCTTTTACCCTTAAGCTTACCCTTACCCTTACCCTTACCCTTACCCTTACCCTTACCCTTACCCTTACCCTTACCCTTACCCTTACCCTTATCCTTGCTTTTACCCTTAGGCTTACCCTTACCTTTACCCTTACCCTTACCCTTACCCTTACCCTTACCCTTGCTTTTACCCTTAAGCTTACCCTTACCCTTACCCTTACCCTTACCCTTAAGCTTACCCTTACCCTTACCCTTACCCTTACCCCTACCCTTACCCTTACCCTTACCCTTACCCTTACCCTTACCCTTACCCTTACCCTTACCCTTACTCTTGCTTTTACCCTTAAGCTTACCCTTACCCTTACCCTTACCCTTACCCTTACCCTTGCTTTTACCCTTAAGCTTACCCTTACCCTTACCCTTACCCTTACCCTTAAGCTTTCCCTTACCCTTACCATTACCCTTACCCTTACCCCTACCCTTACCCTTACCCTTACCCTTACCCTTACCCTTACCCTTACCCTTACCCTTGCTTTTACCCTTAAGCTAACCCTTACCCTTACCCTTACCCTTACCCTTAAGCTTACCCTTACCCTTACCCTTACCCCTACCCTCACCCTTACCCTTACCCTTGCTTTTACCCTTAAGCTTACACTTACCCTTACCCTTACCCTTACCCTTAAGCTTACCCTTACCCTTACCCTTACCCTTACCCTTACCCTTACCTTGCTTTTACCCTTAAGCTTACCCTTACCCTTACCCTTACCCTTACCCCTTACCCTTACCCTTACCCTTACCCTTACCCTTACCTTTACCTTGCTTTTACCCTTAAGCTTACCCTTACCTTACCCTTACCCTTACCCTTGCTTTTACCCTTAAGCTTACCCTTACCCTTACCCTTACCCTTACCCTTAAGCTTACCCTTACCCTTACCCTTACCCTTACCTTACCCTTACCCTTACCCTTACCTTACCCTTACCCTTACCTTTACCCTTACCCTTGCTTTTACCCTTAAGCTCACCCTTACCCTTACCCTTAACCTTACCCTTACCTTTACCCTTACCCTTACCCTTACCCTTACCCTTACCCTTGCTTTTACCCTTAGGCTTACCCTTACCTTTACCCTTACCCTTACCCTTACCCTTACCCTTACCCTTACCCTTACCCTTACCCTTACCTTAACCCTTACCCTTGCTTTTACCCTTAAGCTTACCCTTAC
>CAUEHS010000236.1:0-18258 GCA_958510865.1 Myrrha octodecimguttata | reverse complement strand
GGTAAGGGTAAGCTTACCCTTACCCTTGCTTTTACCCTTAAGCTTACCCTTACCCTTACCCTTACCCTTACCCTTACCCTTACCCTTACCCTTGCTTTTACTCTTAGGCTTACCCTTACCTTTACCCTTACCCTTACCCTTACCCTTACCCTCACCCTTACCCTTACCCTTGCTTTTACCCTTAAGCTTACCCTTACCCTTACCCTTACCCTTACCCTTACCCTTGCTTTTACCCTTAAGCTTACCCTTACCCTTACCCTTAACCTTACCCTTACCCTTGCTTTTTCCCTTAGCTTACCCTTACCCTTACCCTTACCCTTACCCTTACCCTTACCCTTGCTTTTACCTTAGGCTTACCCTTACCCTTACCCTCACCCTTACCCTTACCCTTGCTTTTACCCTTAAGCTTACCCTTACCCTTAACCTTACCCTTACCCTTGCTTTTACCCTTAAGCTTACCCTTACCCTTACCCTTACTCTTACCCTTACCCTTACCCTTACCCTTACCCTTACCCTTACCCTTACCCTTGCTTTTACCTTTAGGCTTACCCTTACCTTTACCCTTACCCTAACCCTTACCCTTACCCTTACCCTTACCCTTACCCTTGCTTTTACCCTTAAGCTTACCCTTACCCTTACCCTTACCCTTACCCTTACCCTTACCCTTACCCTTACCCTTACCCTTACCCTTACCCTTACCCTTGCTTTTACCCTTAAGCTCACCCTTACCCTTACCCTTACCCTTACCCTTACCCTTACCCTTGCTTTTACCCTTAAGCTTACCCTTACCCTTACCCTTACCCTTACCCTTACCCTTACCCTTACCCTTACCCTTGCTTTTACCCTTAGGCTTACCCTTACCTTTACCCTTACCCTTACCCTTACCCTTACCCTTACCCTTGCTTTTACCCTTAAGCTTACCCTTACCCTTACCCTTACCCTTAAGCTTACCCTTACCCTTACCCTTACCCTTACCCTTACCCTTACCCTTACCCTTACCCTTACCCTTGCTTTTACCCTTAAGCTTACCCTTACCCTTACCCTTACCCTTACCCTTGCTTTTACCCTTAAGCTTACCCTTACCCTTACCCTTACCCTTAAGCTTACCCTTACCCTTACCCTTACCCTTACCCTTACCCTTACCCTTATCCTTACCCTTACCCTTACCCTTACCCTTACCCTTACCCTTGCTTTTACCCTTAAGCTTACCCTTACCCTTACCCTTACCTTTACCCTTAAGCTTACCCTTACCCTTACCCTTACCCTTACCCTTACCCTTAACCTAACCCTTGCTTTTACCCTTAAGCTTACCCTTACCCTTACCCTTACCCTTACCCTTGCTTTTACCCTTAAGCTTACCCTTACCCTTACCCTTACTCTTACCCATACCCTTACCCTTACACTTACCCTTACCCTTACCCTTACCCTTACCCTTACCCTTGCTTTTACCCTTAGGCTTACCCTTACCTTTACCCTTACCCTAACCCTTACCCTTACCCTTACCCTTACCCTTACCCTTACCCTTGCTTTTACCCCTAAGCTTACCCTTACCCTTACCCTTACCCTTACCCTTACCCTTACCCTTACCCTTACCCTTACCCTTACCCTTACCCTTACCCTTACCCTTACCCTTACCCTTACCCTTACCCTTACCCTTACCCTCACCCTTGCTTTTACCCTTAAGCTTACCCTTACCCTTACCCTTACCCTTACCCTTACCCTTACCCTTACCCTTACCCTTACCCTTACCCTTACCCTTACCCTTACCCTTACCCTTGCTTTTACCCTTAAGCTTACCCTTACCCTTACCCTTACCCTTACCCTTACCCTTACCCTTACCCTTACCCTTACCCTTACCCTTACCCTTACCCTTGCTTTTACCCTTAGGCTTACCCTTACCCTTACCCTTACCCTTACCCTTAGCCTTACCCTTACCCTTGCTTTTACCCTTAAGCTTACCCTTACCCTTACCCTTACCCTTACCCTTACCCTTGCTTTTACCCTTAGGCTTACCCTTACCCTTACCCTTACCCTTACCCTTACCCTTACCCTTACCCTTACCCTTACCCTTACCCTTACCCTTACCCTTACCCTTACCCTTACCCTTACCCTTACCCTTACCCTTACCCTTACCCTTACCCTTACCCTTGCTTTTACCCTTAAGCTTACCCTTACCCTTACCCTTACCCTTACCCTTACCCTTACCCTTACCCTTACCCTTACCCTTACCCTTACCCTTACCCTTACCCTTACTTAGGGTAAGGGTAAGGGTAAGCTTAAGGGTAAAAGCAAGGGTAAGGGTAAGGGTAAGGGTAAGGGTAAGGGTAAGGGTAAGGGTAAGGGTAAGCGTAAGCGTAAGCTTAAGGGTAAGGGTGAGGGTAAGGGTAAGGGTAAGCTTAAGGGTAAAAGCAAGGGTAAGGGTAAGGGTAAGGGTAAGGGTAAGGGTAAGCTTAAGGGTAAGGGTAAGGGTAAGGGTAAGGGTAAGCTTAAGGGTAAAAGCAAGGGTAAGGTTAAGGGTAAGGGTAAGGGTAAGGGTAAGGGTAAGGGTAAGGGTAAGCTTAAGGGTAAGGGTAAGGGAAAGGTAAGGGTAAGCTTAAGGGTAAAAGCAAGGGTAAGGGTAAGGGTAAGGGTAAGGGTAAGGGTAAGGGTAAGGGTAAGGGTAAGGGTAAGGGTAAGGGTAAGGGTAAGGGTAATCTTAAGGGTAAGGGTAAGGGTAAGGGTAAGCTTAAGGGTAAAAGCAAGGGTAAGGGTAAGGGTAAGGGTAAGGGTAAGGGTAAGCTTAAGGGTAAAAGCAAGGGTAAGGGTAAGGGTAAGGGTAAGGGTAAGGGTAAGGGTAAGGGTAAGGGTAAAGGTAAGGGTAAGGGTAAGGGTAAGCTTAAGGGTAAGGGTAAGGGTAAGGGTAAGCTTAAGGGTAAAAGCAAGGGTAAGGGTAAGGGTAAGGGTAAGGGTAAAGGTAAGGGTAAGCCTAAGGGTAAAAGCAAGTGTAAGGGTAAGGGTAAGGGTAAGGGTAAGGGTAAGGGTAAGGGTAAGGGTAAGGGTAAGGGTAAGGGTAAGGGTAAGGGTAAGGGTGAGGGTAAGGGTAAGGGTAAGCTTAAGGGTAAAAGCAAGGGTAAGGGTAAGGGTAAGGGTAAGGGTAAGGGTAAGGGTAAGGGTAAGGGTAAGGGTAAGGGTAAGCTTAAGGGTAAAAGCAAGGGTAAGGGTAAGGGTAAGGGTAAGAGTAAGGGTAAGGGTAAGGGTAAGGGTAAGGGTAAGCTTAAGGGTAAAAGCAAGGGTAAGGGTAAGGGTAAGGGTAAGGGTAAGGGTAAGGGTAAAGGTTAGGGTAAGGGTAAAGGTAAGGGTAAGCCTAAGGGTAAAAGCAAGGGTAAGGGTAAGGGTAAGGGTAAGGGTAAGGGTAAGGGTAAGGGTAAGGGTAAGGGTAAGGGTAAGGGTAAGAGTAAGGGTAAGGGTAAGGGTAAGCTTAAGGGTAAAAGCAAGGGTAAGGGTAAGGGTAAGGGTAAGGGTAAGCCTAAGGGTAAAAGCAAGGGTAAGGGTAAGGTTAAGGGTAAGGGTAAGGGTAAGCTTAAGGGTAAAAGCAAGGGTAAGGGTAAGGGTAAGGGTAAGGGTAAGCTTAAGGGTAAAAGCAAGGGTAAGGGTAAGGGTGAGGGTAAGGGTAAGGGTAAGGGTAAGGGTAAGGGTAAAGGTAAGGGTAAGCCTAAGAGTAAAAGCAAGGGTAAGGGTAAGGGTAAGGGTAAGGGTAAGGGTAAGGGTAAGGGTAAGGGTAAGGGTAAGGGTAAGGGTAAGGGTAAGGTAAGCTTAAGGGTAAAAGCAAGGGTAAGGATAAGGGTAAGGGTAAGGGTAAGGGTAAGGGTAAGGGTAAGGGTAAGGGTAAGGGTAAGCTTAAGGGTAAAAGCAAGGGTAAGGGTAAGGGTAAGGGTAAGGTTAAGGGTAAGGGTAAGGGTAAGGGTAAGGGTAAGGGTAAGGGTAAGGGTAAGCTTAAGGGTAAAAGCAAGGGTAAGGGTTAGGGTAAGGGTAAGGGTAAGGGTAAGGGTAAGGGTAAGCTTAAGGGTAAAAGCAAGGGTAAGGGTAAGGGTAAGGGTAAGGGTAAGGGTAAGGGTAAGGGTAAGGGTAAGGGTAAGGGTAAAGGTAAGGGTAAGCCTTAGGGTAAAAGCAAGGGTAAGGGTAAGGGTAAGGGTAAGGGTAAGGGTAAGGGTAAGGGTAAGGGTGAGGGTAAGGGTAAGGGTAAGGGTAAGCTTAAGGGTATAAGCAAGGGTAAGGGTAAGGGTAAGGGTGAGGGTAAGGGTAAGGGTAAGGGTAAGGGTATGCTTAAGGGTAAAAGCAAGGGTAAGGGTAAGGGTAAGGGTAAGGGTAAGGGTAAGGGTAAGGGTAAGGGTAAGCTTAAGGGTAAAAGCAAGGGTAAGGGTAAGGGTAAAGGTAAGGGTAAGGGTAAGGGTAAGGGTGAGGGTAAGGGTAAGGGTAAGGGTAAAGGTAAGGTTAAGCCTAAGGGTAAAAGCAAGGGTAAGGGTAAGGGTAAGGGTAAGGGTAAGGGTAAGGGTAAGGGTAAGGGTAAGGGTAAGGGTAAGGGTAAGGGTAAGGGTAAGGGTAAGGGTAAGGGTAAGGGTAAGCTTAAGGGTAAAAGCAAGGGTAAGGGTAAGGGTAAGGGTAAGGGTAAGCCTAAGGGTAAAAGCAAGGGTAAGGGTAAGGGTAAGGGTAAGGGTAAGGGTAAGCTTAAGGGTAAAAGCAAGGGTAAGGGTAAGGGTAAGGGTAAGGGTAAGGGTAAGGGTAAGGGTAAGGGTAAGGGTAGGTAAGGGTAAGGGTAAGGGTAAGGGTAAGGGTAAGCTTAAGGGTAAAAGCAAGGGTAAGGGTAAGGGTAAGGGTAAGGGTAAGGGTAAGGGTAAGGGTAAGGGTAAGGGTAAGGGTAAGGGTAAGGGTAAAGGTAAGGGTAAGCCTAAGGGTCAAAGCAAGGGTAAGGGTAAGGGTAAGGGTAAGGGTAAGGGTAAGGGTAAGGGTAAGGGTAAGCTTAAGGGTAAAAGCAAGGGTAAGGGTAAGGGTAAGGGTAAGGGTAAGGGAAAGGGTAAGGGTAAGGGTAAGGGTAAGGGTAAGCTTAAGGGTAAGGGTAAGGGTAAGGGTAAGGGTAAGCCTAAGGGTAAAAGCAAGGGTAAGTGTAAGGGTAAGGGTAAGGGTAAGGGTAAGCTTACCCTTACCCTTGCTTTTACCCTTAAGCTTACCCTTACCCTTACCCTTACCCTTACCCTTACCCTCACCCTTACCCTTGCTTTTACTCTTAGGCTTACCCTTACCTTTACCCTTACCCTTACCCTTACCCTTACCCTCACCCTTACCCTTACCCTTGCTTTTACCCTTAAGCTTACCCTTACCCTTACCCTTACCCTTACCCTTACCCTTGCTTTTACCCTTAAGCTTACCCTTACCCTTACCCTTAACCTTACCCTTACCCTTGCTTTTTCCCTAAGGCTTACCCTTACCCTTACCCTTACCCTTACCCTTACCCTTACCCTTGCTTTTACCTTTAGGCTTACCCTTACCCTTACCCTTACCCTCACCCTTACCCTTACCCTTGCTTTTACCCTTAAGCTTACCCTTACCCTTAACCTTACCCTTACCCTTGCTTTTACCCTTAAGCTTACCCTTACCCTTACCCTTACTCTTACCCTTACCCTTACCCTTACCCTTACCCTTACCCTTACCCTTACCCTTGCTTTTACCTTAGGCTTACCCTTACCTTTACCCTTACCCTAACCCTTACCCTTACCCTTACCCTTACCCTTACCCTTGCTTTTACCCTTAAGCTTACCCTTACCCTTACCCTTACCCTTACCCTTACCCTTACCCTTACCCTTACCCTTACCCTTACCCTTACCCTTACCCTTGCTTTTACCCTTAAGCTCACCCTTACCCTTACCCTTACCCTTACCCTTACCCTTACCCTTGCTTTTACCCTTAAGCTTACCCTTACCCTTACCCTTACCCTTACCCTTACCCTTACCCTTACCCTTACCCTTGCTTTTACCCTTAGGCTTACCCTTACCTTTACCCTTACCCTTACCCTTACCCTTACCCTTACCCTTGCTTTTACCCTTAAGCTTACCCTTACCCTTACCCTTACCCTTAAGCTTACCCTTACCCTTACCCTTACCCTTACCCTTACCCTTACCCTTACCCTTACCCTTACCCTTGCTTTTACCCTTAAGCTTACCCTTACCCTTACCCTTACCCTTACCCTTGCTTTTACCCTTAAGCTTACCCTTACCCTTACCCTTACCCTTAAGCTTACCCTTACCCTTACCCTTACCCTTACCCTTACCCTTACCCTTATCCTTACCCTTACCCTTACCCTTACCCTTACCCTTACCCTTGCTTTTACCCTTAAGCTTACCCTTACCCTTACCCTTACCTTTACCCTTAAGCTTACCCTTACCCTTACCCTTACCCTTACCCTTACCCTTAACCTTACCCTTGCTTTTACCCTTAAGCTTACCCTTACCCTTACCCTTACCCTTACCCTTGCTTTTACCCTTAAGCTTACCCTTACCCTTACCCTTACTCTTACCCATACCCTTACCCTTACACTTACCCTTACCCTTACCCTTACCCTTACCCTTACCCTTGCTTTTACCCTTAGGCTTACCCTTACCTTTACCCTTACCCTAACCCTTACCCTTACCCTTACCCTTACCCTTACCCTTACCCTTTCTTTTACCCCTAAGCTTACCCTTACCCTTACCCTTACCCTTACCCTTACCCTTACCCTTACCCTTACCCTTACCCTTACCCTTACCCTTACCCTTACCCTTACCCTTACCCTTACCCTTACCCTTACCCTTACCCTTACCCTCACCCTTGCTTTTACCCTTAAGCTTACCCTTACCCTTACCCTTACCCTTACCCTTACCCTTACCCTTACCCTTACCCTTACCCTTACCCTTACCCTTACCCTTACCCTTGCTTTTACCCTTAAGCTTACCCTTACCCTTACCCTTACTCTTACCCTTACCCTTACCCTTACCCTTACCCTTACCCTTACCCTTACCCTTACCCTTGCTTTTACCCTTAGGCTTACCCTTACCTTTACCCTTACCCTTACCCTTACCCTTACCCTTACCCTTGCTTTTACCCTTAAGCTTACCCTTACCCTTACCCTTACCCTTAAGCTTACCCTTACCCTTACCCTTACCCTTACCCTTACCCTTACCCTTACCCTTACCCTTACCCTTACCCTTACCCTTACCCTTACCCTTACCCTTACCCTTGCTTTTACCCTTAAGCTTACCCTTACCCTTACCCTTACCCTTACCCTTACCCTTGCTTTTACCCTCAAGCTTACCCTTACCCTTACCCTTACCCTTAAGCTTACCCTTACCCTTACCCTTACCCTTACCCTTACCCTTACCCTTACCCTTACCCTTACCCTTACCCTTACCCTTACCCTTACCCTTACCCTTGCTTTTACCCTTAAGCTTACCCTTACCCTTACCCTTACCCTTACCCTCAAGCTTACCCTTACCCTTACCCTTACTCTTACCCTTACCCTTACCCTTACCCTTACCCTTACCCTTACCCTTACCCTTACCCTTACCCTTACCCTTACCCTTGCTTTTACCCTTAGGCTTACCCTTACCTTTACCCTTACCCTAACCCTTACCCTTACCCTTACCCTTACCCTTACCCTTGCTTTTACCCTTAAGCTTACCCTTACCCTTACCCTTACCCTTACCCTTACCCTTACCCTTACCCTTACCCTTACCCTTACCCTTACCCTTACCCTTGCTTTTACCCTTAAGCTCACCCTTACCCTTACCCTTACCCTTACCCTTACCCTTACCCTTACCCTTACCCTTACCCTTGCTTTTACCCTTAAGCTTACCCTTACCCTTACCCTTACCCTTACCCTTACCCTTACCCTTACCCTTACCCTTACCCTTGCTTTTACCCTTAGGCTTACCCTTACCTTTACCCTTACCCTTACCCTTACCCTTACCCTTACCCTTGCTTTTACCCTTAAGCTTACCCTTACCCTTACCCTTACCCTTAAGCTTACCCTTACCCTTACCCTTACCCTTACCCTTACCCTTACCCTTACCCTTACCCTTACCCTTACCCTTACCCTTGCTTTTACCCTCAAGCTTACCCTTACCCTTACCCTTACCCTTACCCTTACCCTTGCTTTTACCCTTAAGCTTACCCTTTCCCTTACCCTTACCCTTAAGCTTACCCTTACCCTTACCCTTACCCTTACCCTTACCCTTATCCTTACCCTTACCCTTACCCTTACCCTTACCCTTACCCTTGCTTTTACCCTTAAGCTTACCCTTACCCTTACCCTTACCCTTACCCTTAAGCTTACCCTTACCCTTACCCTTACCCTTACCCTTACCCTTAACCTTACCCTTGCTTTTACCCTTAAGCTTACCCTTACCCTTACCCTTAAGCTTACCCTTACCCTTACCCTTACCCTTACCCTTAAGCTTACCCTTACCCTTACCCTTACCCTTACCCTTACCCTTACCCTTGCTTTTACCCTTAAGCTTACCCTTACCCTTACCCTTACCCTTACCCTTAAGCTTACCCTTACCCTTACCCTTACCCTTACCCTTACCCTTACCCTTACCCTTACCCTTGCTTTTACCCTTAAGCTTACCCTTACCCTTACCCTAAGTAAGGGTAAGGGTAAGGGTAAGGGTAAGGGTAAGGGTAAGGGTAAGGGTAAGGGTAAGGGTAAGGGTAAGGGTAAGGGTAAGCTTAAGGGTAAAAGCAAGGGTAAGGGTAAGGGTAAGGGTAAGGGTAAGGGTAAGGGTAAGGGTAAGGGTAAGGGTAAGGGTAAGGGTAAGGGTAAGGGTAAGGGTAAGGGTAAGGGTAAGCTTAAGGGTAAGGGTAAGGGTAAGGGTAAGGGTAAGCCTAAGGGTAAAAGCAAGGGTAAGGGTAAGGGTAAGGGTAAGGGTAAGCTTAAGGGTAAAAGCAAGGGTAAGGGTAAAGCTAAGGGTAAGGGTAAGGGTAAGGGTAAGGGTAAGCTTAAGGGTAAAAGCAAGGGTAAGGGTAAGGGTAAGGGTAAGGGTAAGGGTAAGGGTAAGGGTAAGGGTAAGGGTAAAGGTGAGGGTAAGCCTAAGGGTAAAAGCAAGGGTAAGGGTAAGGGTAAGGGTAAGGGTAAGGGTAAGGGTAAGGGTAGGGGTAAGAGTAAGGGTAAGGGTAAGCTTAAGGGTAAAAGCAAGGGTAAGGGTAAGGGTAAGGGTAAGGGTAAGGTTAAGGGTAAGCTTAAGGGTAAAAGCAAGGGTAAGGGTAAGGGTAAGGGTAAGGGTAAGGGTAAGGGTAAGGGTAAGGGTAAGGGTAAGGGTAAGGGTAAGGGTAAGGGTAAGGGTAAGGGTAAGGGTAAGGGTAAAGGTAAGGGTAAGGGTAAGGGTAAGGGTAAGGGTAAGGGTAAGGGTAAGGGTAAGCTTAAGGGTAAAAGCAAGGGTAAGGGTAAGGGTAAGGGTAAGGGTAAGGGTAAGGGTAATGGTAAGGGTAAAGGTAAGGGTAAGCCTAAGGGTAAAAGCAAGGGTAAGGGTAAGGGTAAGGGTAAGGGTAAGGGTAAGGGTAAGGTTAAGGGTAAGGGTAAGGGTAAGCTTAAGGGTAAAAGCAAGGGTAAGGGTAAGGGTAAGGGTAAGGGTAAGGGTAAGCTTAAGGGTAAGGGTAAGGGTAAGGGTAAGGGTAAGCTTAAGGGTAAAAGCAAGGGTAAGGGTAAGGGTAAGGGTAAGGGTAAGCTTAAGGGTAAAAGCAATGGTAAGGGTAAGGGTAAGGGTAAGGGTAAGGGTAAGGGTAAGGGTAAGGGTAAGGGTAAGGGTAAGCTTAAGGGTAAGGGTAAGGGTAAGGGTAAGGGTAAGCTTAAGGGTAAAAGCAAGGGTAAGGGTAAGAGTAAGGGTAAGGGTAAGGGTAAGGGTAAGGGTAAGGGTAAGGGTAAGGGTGAGCTTAAGGGTAAAAGCAAGGGTAAGGGTAAGGGTAAGGGTAAGGGTAAGGGTAAGGGTAAGGGTAAGGGTAAGCTTAAGGGTAAAAGCAAGGGTAAGGGTAAGGGTAAGGGTAAGGGTAAGGGTAAGGGTAAGGGTAAGGGTAAGGGTAAGGGTAAGGGTAAAAGTAAAGGTAAGGGTAAGCCTAAGGGTAAAAGCAAGGGTAAGGGTAAGGGTAAGGGTAAGGGTAAGAGTAAGGGTAAGGGTAAGGGTAAGGGTAAGCTTAAGGGTAAAAGCAAGGGTAAGGGTAAGGGTAAGGGTAAGGGTAAGCCTAAGGGTAAAAGCAAGGGTAAGGGTAAGGGTAAGGGTAAGGGTAAGCTTAAGGGTAAAAGCAAGGGTAAGGGTAAGGGTAAGGGTAAGGGTAAGGGTAAGGGTAAGCTTAAGGGTAAAAGCAAGGGTGAGGGTAAGGGTAAGGGTAAGGGTAAGGGTAAGGGTAAGGGTAAGGGTAAGGGTAAGGGTAAGCTTAAGGGTAAAAGCAAGGGTAAGGGTAAGGGTAAGGGTAAGGGTAAGGGTAAGGGTAAGGGTAAGGGTAAGGGTAAGCTTAAGGGTAAAAGCAAGGGTAAGTGTAAGGGTAAGGGTAAGGGTAAGGGTAAGGGTAAAGGTAAGGGTAAAAGCAAGGGTAAGGGTAAGGGTAAGGGTAAGGGTAAGGGTAAGGGTAAGGGTAAGGGTAAGGGTAAGGGTAAGGGTAAGGGTAAGGGTAAGGGTAAGGGTAAGGGTAAGGGTAAGGGTAAGGGTAAGGGTAAGGGTAAGGGTAAGGGTAAGGGTAAGGGTAAGGGTAAGGGTAAGCTTAAGGGTAAAAGCAAGGGTAAGGGTAAGGGTAAGGGTAAGGGTAAGCCTAAGGGTAAAAGCAAGGGTAAGGGTAAGGGTAAGGGTAAGGGTAAGGGTATGCTTAAGGGTAAAAGCAAGGGTAAGGGTAAGGGTAAGGGTAAGGGTAAGGGTAAGGGTAAGGGTAAGCTTAAGGGTAAAAGCAAGGGTAAGGGTAAGGGTAAGGGTAAGGGTAAGGGTAAGGGTAAGGGTAAGGGTAAGGGTAAGGGTAAAGGTAAGGGTAAGCCTAAGGGTAAAAGCAAGGGTAAGGGTAAGGGTAAGGGTAAGGGTAAGGGTAAGGGTAAGGGTAAGGGTAAGGGTAAGCTTAAGGGTAAAAGCAAGGGTAAGGGTAAGGGTAAGGGTAAGGGTAAGGGTAAGGGTAAGGGTAAGGGTAAGGGTAAGGGTAAGGGTAAGGGTAAGGGTAAGGGTAAGGGTAAGGGTAAGGGTAAGCTTAAGGGTAAGGGTAAGGGTAAGGGTAAGGGTAAGCTTAAGGGTAAAAGCAAGGGTAAGGGTAAGGTTAAGGGTAAGGGTAAGCTTAAGGGTAAAAGCAAGGGTAAGGGTAAGGGTAAGGGTAAGGGTAAGGGTAAGGGTAAGGGTAAGGGTAAGGGTAAGGGTAAGGGTAAGGGTAAGGGTAAGGGTAAGCTTAAGGGTAAGGGTAAGGGTAAGGGTAAGGGTAAGCTTAAGGGTAAAAGCAAGGGTAAGGGTAAGGGTAAGGGTAAGGGTAAGGGTAAGCTTAAGGGTAAGGGTAAGGGTAAGGGTAAGCTTAAGGGTAAAAGCAAGGGTAAGGTTAAGGGTAAGGGTAAGGGTAAGGGTAAGGGTAAGGGTAAGGGTAAGGGTAAGCTTAAGGGTAAGGGTAAGGGTAAGGGTAAGGGTAAGCTTAAGGGTAAAAGCAAGGGTAAGGGTAAGGGTAAGGGTAAGGGTAAGGGTAAGGGTAAGGGTAAGGGTAAGGGTAAGGGTAAGGGTAAGGGTAAGGGTAAGGGTAAGGGTAAGGGTAAGCTTAATGGTAAGCTTAAGGGTAAAAGCAAGGGTAAGGGTAAGGGTAAGGGTAAGGGTAAGCTTAAGGATAAAAGCAAGGGTAAGGGTAAGGGTAAGTGTAAGGGTAAGGGTAAGGGTAAGGGTAAGGGTAAGCTTAAGGGTAAGGGTAAGGGTAAGGGTAAGCTTAAGGGTAAAAGCAAGGGTAAGGGTAAGGGTAAGGGTAAGGGTAAGGGTAAGGGTAAGGGTAAGGGTAAAGGTAAGGGTAAGCCTAAGGGTAAAAGCAAGGGTAAGGGTAAGGGTAAAGGTAAGGGTAAGGGTAAGGGTAAGGGTAAGGGTAAGGGTAAGGGTAAGGGTAAGGGTAAGGGTAAGCTTAAGGGTAAAAGCAAGGGTAAGGGTAAGGGTAAGGGTAAGGGTAAGGGTAAGGGTAAGGGTAAGGGTAAGGGTAAGCTTAAGGGTAAAAGCAAGGGTAAGGGTAAGGGTAAGGGTAAGGGTAAGGGTAAGGGTAAGGGTAAGGGTAAGGGTAAGGGTAAGGGTAAGGGTAAGGGTAAGGGTAAGGGTAAGGGTAAGGGTAAGCTTAAGGGTAAAAGCAAGGGTAAGGGTAAGGGTAAGGGTAAGGGTAAGGGTAAGGGTTAGGGTGAGGGTAAAGGTAAGGGTAAGCCTAAGGGTAAAAGCAAGGGTAAGGGTAAGGGTAAGGGTAAGGGTAAGGGTAAGGGTAAGGGTAAGGGTAAGGGTAAGAGTAAGGGTAAGGGTAAGGGTAAGCTTAAGGGTAAAAGCAAGGGTAAGGGTAAGGGTAAGGGTAAGGGTAAGCCTAAAGGTAAAAGCAAGGGTAAGGGTAAGGTTAAGGGTAAGGGTAAGGGTAAGCTTAAGGGTAAAAGCAAGGGTAAGGGTAAGGGTAAGGGTAAGGGTAAGGGTAAGCTTAAGGGTAAAAGCAAGGGTAAGGGTAAGGGTGAGGGTAAGGGTAAGGGTAAGGGTAAGGGTAAAGGTAAGGGTAAGCCTAAGAGTAAAAGCAAGGGTAAGGGTAAGGGTAAGGGTAAGGGTAAGGGTAAGGGTAAGGGTAAGGGTAAGGGTAAGGGTAAGGGTAAGCTTAAGGGTAAAAGCAAGGGTAAGGATAAGGGTAAGGGTAAGGGTAAGGGTAAGGGTAAGGGTAAGGGTAAGGGTAAGGGTAAGCTTAAGGGTAAAAGCAAGGGTAAGGGTAAGGGTAAGGGTAACGGTAAGGGTAAGGGTAAGGGTAAGGGTAAGGGTAAGGGTAAGGGTAAGCTTAAGGGTAAAAGCAAGGGTAAGGGTTAGGGTAAGGGTAAGGGTAAGGGTAAGGGTAAGTGTAAGCTTAAGGGTAAAAGCAAGGGTAAGGGTAAGGGTAAGGGTAAGGGTAAGGGTAAGGGTAAGGGTAAAGGTAAGGGTAAGCCTAAGGGTAAAAGCAAGGGTAAGGGTAAGGGTAAGGGTAAGGGTAAGGGTAAGGGTAAGGGTAAGGGTAAGGGTAAGAGTAAGGGTAAGGGTAAGGGTAAGGGTAAGGGTAAGGGTAAGGGTAAGCTTAAGGGTATAAGCAAGGGTAAGGGTAAGGGTAAGGGTGAGGGTAAGGGTAAGGGTAAGGGTAAGGGTAAGCTTAAGGGTAAAAGCAAGGATAAGGGTAAGGGTAAGGGTAAGGGTAAGGGTAAGGGTAAGGGTAAGGGTAAGCTTAAGAGTAAAAGCAGGGGTAAGGGTAAGGGTAAGGGTAAGGGTAAGGTTAAGGGTAAGGGTAAGGGTAAGGGTAAGGGTAAGGGTAAGGGTAAGGGTAAGGGTAAGGGTAAAGGTAAGGTTAAGCCTAAGGGTAAAAGCAAGGGTAAGGGTAAGGGTAAGGGTAAGGGTAAGGGTAAGGGTAAGGGTAAGGGTAAGCTTAAGGGTAAAAGCAAGGGTAAGGGTAAGGGTAAGGGTAAGGGTAAGCCTAAGGGTAAAAGCAAGGGTAAGGGTAAGGGTAAGGGTAAGGGTAAGGGTAAGGGTAAGGGTAAGTGTAAGGGTAAGGGTATGGGTAAGAGTAAGGGTAAGGGTAAGGGTAAGCTTAAGGGTAAAAGCAAGGGTAAGGGTAAGGGTAAGGGTAAGGGTAAGCTTAAGGGTAAAAGCAAGGGTAAGGTTAAGGGTAAGGGTAAGGGTAAGGGTAAGGGTAAGGGTAAGCTTAAGGGTAAAGGTAAGGGTAAGGGTAAGGGTAAGCTTACCCTTACCCTTACCCTCACCCTCACCCTTGCTTTTACCCTTGAGCTTACCCTTACCGTTACCCTTACCCTTACCCTTACCCTTACCCTTACCCTTACCCTTACCCTTACCCTTACCCTTACCCTTGCTTTTACCCTTAGGCTTACCCTTACCTTTACCCTCACCCTTACCCTTACCCTTACCCTTACCCTTACCCTTACCCTTGCTTTTACCCTTAAGCTTACCCTTACCCTTACCTTTACCCTTACCCTTACCCTTTCCCTTACCTTTACCCTTACCCTTTCCCTTGCTTTTACCCTTAAGCTTACCCTTACCCTTACCCTTACCCTTACCCTTACCCTTACCCTTACCCTTACCCTTACCCTTGCTTTTACCCTGAAGCTTACCCTTACCCTTACCCTTACCCTTACCCTTACCCTTACCCTTACCCTTACCCTCACCCTTGCTTTTACCCTAAAGCTTACCCTTACCCTTACCCTTACCCTTACCCTTACCCTTACCCTTACCCTTACCCTTACCCTTACCCTTACCCTTACCCTTACCCTTGCTTTTACCCTTAGGCTTACCCTTACCTTTACCCTTACCCTTACCCTTACCCTTACCCTTACCCTTACCCTTACCCTTACCCTTGCTTTTACCCTTAAGCTTACCCTTACCCTTACCCTTACCCTTACCCTTACCCTTACCCTTGCTTTTACCCTTAAGCTTACCCTTACCCTTACCCTTACCCTTACCCTTACCCTTGCTTTTACCCTTAGGCTTACCCTTACCCTTACCCTTACCCTTACCCTTGCTTTTACCCTTAAGCTTACCCTTACCCTTACCCTTACCCTTACCCTTACCCTTACCCTTACCCTTACCCTTACCCTTACCCTTACCCTTACCCTTACCCTTACCCTTACCCTTACCCTTACCCTTACCCTTACCCTTACCCTTACCCTTGCTTTTACCCTTAGGCTTACCCTTACCTTTACCCTTACCCTTACCCTTACCCTTACCCTTACCCTTGCCCTTACCCTTACCCTTACCCTTGCTTTTACCCTTAAGCTTACCCTTACCCTTACCCTTACCCTTACCCTTACCCTTACCCTTACCCTTGCTTTTACCCTTAAGCTTACCCTTACCCTTACCCTTACCCTTACCCTTACCCTTACCCTTACCCTTACCCTCACCCTTACCCTCACCCTTGCTTTTAACCTTAAGCTTACCCTTACCCTTACCCTTACCCTTACCCTTACCCTTACCCTTGCCCTTACCCTTACCCTTACCCTTGCTTTTACCCTTAAGCTTACCCTTACCCTTACCCTTACCCTTACCCTTACCCTTACCCTTACCCTTACCCTTGCTTTTACCCTTAAGCTTACCCTTACCCTTACCCTTACCCTTACCCTTACCCTTACCCTTACCCTCACCCTTACCCTCACCCTTGCTTTTAACCTTAAGCTTACCCTTACCCTTACCCTTACCCTTACCCTTACCCTTACCCTTGCTTAGGGTAAAAGCAAGGGTAAGGGTAAGGGTAAGGTTAAGGGTAAGGGTAAGGGTAAGGGTAAGGGTAAGGGTATGCTTAAGGGTAAAAGCAAGGGTAAGGGTAAGGGTAAGGGTAAGGGTAAGGGTAAGGGTAAGGGTAAGGGTAAGGGTAAGGGTAAGGGTAAGGGTAAGGGTAAGGGTAAGGGTAAGGGTAAGGGTAAGGGTAAGGGTAAGCTTAAGGGTAAAAGCAAGGGTAAGGGTAAGGGTAAGGGTAAGGGTAAGGGTAAGGGTAAGGGTAAGGGTAAGGGTAAGGGTAAGGGTAAGCTTAAGGGTAAAAGCAAGGGTAAGGGTTAGGGTAAGGGTAAGGGTAAGGGTAAGGGTAAGCTTGAGGGTAAAAGCAAGGGTAAGGGTAAGGGTAAGGGTAAGGGTAAAGGTAAGGGTAAGCCTAAGGGTAAAAGCAAGGGTAAGGGTAAGGGTAAGGGTAAGGGTAAGGGTAAGGGTAAGGGTAAGGGTAAGCTTAAGGGTATAAGCAAGGATAAGGGTAAGGGTAAGGGTGAGGGTAAGGGTAAGGGTAAGGGTAAGCTTAAGGGTAAAAGCAAGGGTAAGGGTAAGGGTAAGGGTAAGGGTAAGGGTAAGGGTAAGGGTAAGGGTAAGGGTAAGGGTAAGCTTAAGGGTAAAAGCAAGGGTAAGGGTAAGGGTAAGGGTAAGGGTAAGGGTAAGGGTAAGGGTAAGGGTAAAGGTTAGGGTAAGCCTAAGGGTAAAAGCAAGGGTAAGGGTAAAGGTAAGGGTAAGGGTAAGGGTAAGGGTTAGGGTAAGGGTAAGGGTAAGGTTAAGCTTAAGGGTAAAAGCAAGGGTAAGGGTAAGGGTAAGGGTAAGGGTAAGCCTAAGGGTAAAACAAGGGTAAGGGTAAGGGTAAGGGTAAGGGTAAGGGTAAGCTTAAGGGTAAAAGCAAGGGTAAGGGTAAGGGTAAGGGTGAGGGTAAGGGTAAGCTTAAGGGTTAAAGCAAGGGTAAGGGTAAGGGTAAGGGTAAGGGTAAGGGTAAGGGTAAAGGTAAGGGTAAGCCTAAGGGTAAAAGCAAGGGTAAGGGTAAGGGTAAGTGTAAGGGTAAGGGAAAGGGTAAGGGTAAGGGTAAGGGTAAGGGTAAGGGTAAGGGTAAGGGTAAGGGTAAGGGTAAGGGTAAGGGTAAGCTTAAGGGTAAAAGCAAGGGTAAGGGTAAGGGTAAGGGTAAGGGTAAGGGTAAGGGTAAGGGTAAGGGTAAGGGTAAGGGTAAGGGTAAGCTTAAGGGTAAAAGCAAGGGTAAGGGTAAGGGTAAGGGTGAGGGTAAGGGTAAGGGTAAGGGTAAGGGTAAGCTTAAGGGTAAAATCAAGGGTAAGGGTAAGGGTAAGGGTAAGGGTAAGGGTAAGGGTAAGGGTAAGGGTAAGGGTAAGGGTAAGGGTAAGCTTAAGGGTAAAAGCAAGGGTAAGGGTAAGGGTAAGGGTAAGGGTAAGGGTAAGGGTAAGGGTAAGAGTAAAAGTAAGGGTAAGCCTAAGGGTAAAAGCAAGGGTAAGGGTAAGGGTTAGGTTAAGGGTAAGGGTAAGGGTAAGGGTAAGGGTAAGGGTAAGGGTAAGGGTAAGTGTAAGGGTAAGGGTAAGCTTAAGGGTAAAAGCAAGGGTAAGGGTAAGGGTAAGGGTAAGGGTAAGGGTAAGGGTAAGGGTAAGGGTAAGGGTAAGGGTAAGGGTAAGGGTAAGGGTAAGGGTAAGCTTAAGGGTAATGGTAAGGGTAAGGGTAAAGGTAAGGGTAAGCCTAAGGGTAAAAGCAAGGGTAAGGGTAAGGGTTAGAGTAACGGTAAGGGTAAGGGTAAGGGTAAGGGTAAGGGTAAGGGTAAGTGTAAGGGTAAGGGTAAGGGTAAGCTTAAGGGTAAAAGCAAGGGTAAGTGTAAGGGTAAGGGTAAGGGTAAGCTTGAGGGTAAAAGCAAGGGTAAGGGTAAGGGTAAGGGTAAGGGTAAGGGTAAGGGTAAGGGTAAGGGTAAGGGTAAGGGTAAGCTTAAGGGTAAGGGTAAGGGTAAGGGTAAGGGTAAGCCTAAGGGTAAAAGCAAGGGTAAGGGTAAAGGTAAGGGTAAGGGTAAGGGTAAGGGTAAGCTTAAGGGTAAAAGCAAGGGTAAGGGTAAGGGTAAGGGTAAGGGTAAGGGTAAGGGTAAGCTTAAGAGTAAAAGCAAGGGTAAGGGTAAGGGTAAGGGTAAGGGTAAGGGTAAGGGTAAGGGTAAAGGTAAGGGTAAGCCTAAGGGTAAAAGCAAGGGTAAGGGTAAGGGTAAGGGTAAGGGTAAGGGTAAGGGTAAGGGTAAGGGTAAGGGTAAGCTTAAGGGTTAAAGCAAGGGTAAGTGTAAGGGTAAGGGTATGGGTAAGGGTAAGGGTAAGGGTAAGGGTAAGGGTAAGGGTAAGGGTAAGGGTAAGGGTAAGGGTAAGGGTAAGGGTAAGCTTAAGGGTAAAAGCAAGGGTGAGGGTAAGGGTAAGGGTAAGGGTAAGGGTAAGGGTAAGGGTAAGGGTAAGGGTAATGGTAAGGGTAAGCTTAAGGGTGAAAGCAAGGGTAAGGGTAAGGGTAAGGGTAAGGGTAAGGGTAAGGGTAAGGGTAAGGGTAAGGGTAAAGGTAAGGGTAAGCCTAAGGGTAAAAGCAAGGGTAAGGGTAAGGGTAAGGGTAAGGGTAAGGGTAAGGGTAAGCTTAAGGGTAAAAGCAAGGGTAAGGGTAAGGGTAAGGGTAAGGGTAAGGGTAAGGGTAAGGGTAAGGGTAAGGGTAAGGGTAAGGGTAAGGGTAAGGGTAAGGGTAAGGGTAAGCTTAAGGGTAAGGATAAGGGTAAGGGTGAAAGCAAGGGTAAGGGTAA
>CAUEHS010000235.1:0-27255 GCA_958510865.1 Myrrha octodecimguttata | reverse complement strand
TTACCCTTAAACTTACCCTTACCCTTACCCTTACCCTTACCCTTACCCTTGCTTTTACCCTTAAGCTTACCCTTACCCTTACCCTTACCCTTACCCTCACCCTTACCCTTACCCTTACCCTTGCTTTTACCCTTACCCTTACCCTTACCCTTACCCTTACCCTTACCCTTACCCTTACCCTTACCCTTACCCTTACCCTTACCCTTACCCTTGCTTTTACCCTTAAGCTTACCCTTACCCTTACCCTTACCCTTACCCTTACCCTTACCCTTACCCTTACCCTTACCCTTACCCTTACCCTTACCCTTACCCTTACCCTTACCCTTACCCTTACCCTTGCTTTTACCCTTAGGCTTACCCTTACCTTACCCTTACCCTTACCCTTACCCTTACCCTTGCTTTAACCCTTAAGCTTACCCTTACCCTCACCCTTACCCTTACCCTTACCCTTGCTTTTACCCTTAAGCTTACTCTTACCCTTACCCTTACCCTTACCCTTACCCTTGTTTTACCCTTAGGCTTACCCTTACCCTTACCCTTACCCTTACCCTTGCTTTTACCCTTAAGCTTACCCTTACGCTTACCCTTACCCTTACCCTTACCCTTACCCTTACCCTTACCCTTACCTTTACCCTTACCCTTGCTTTTACCCTTAGGCTTACCCTAACCTTTACCCTTACCCTTACCCTTACCCTTACCCTTACCCTTACCCTTACCCTTACCCTTACCCTTGCTTTTACCCTTAAGCTTACCCTTACCCTTACCCTTACCCTTACCCTTACCCTTACCCTTACCCTTGCTTTTACCCTTAAGCTTACCCTTACCCTTACCCTTACCCTCACCCTTACCCTTACCCTTACCCTTGCTTATACCCTTGAGCTTACCCTTACCCTTACCCTTACCCTTACCCTTACCCTTACCCTTACCCTTACCCTTACCCTTACCCTTACCCTTACCCTTACCCTTACCCTTACCCTTACCCTTACCCTTACCCTTACCCTTGCTTTTACCCTTAGGCTTACCCTTACCTTTACCCTTACCCTTACCCTTACCCTTACCCTTGCTTTTACCCTCAAGCTTACCCTTACCCTTACCCTTACCCTTACCCTAACCCTTACCCTTGCTTTTACCCTTAAGCTTACCCTTACCCTTACCCTTACCCTTACCCTTACCCTTACCCTTACCCTTACCCTTACCCTTACCCTTACCCTTTCCCTTACCCTTACCCTTACCCTTACCCTTACCCTTACCCTTACCCTTGCTTTTACCCTTAAGCTTACCCTTACCCTTACCCTTACCCTTACCCTTACCCTTACCCTTACCCTTACCCTTACCCTTGCTTTTACCCTTAAGCTTACCCTTACCCTCTACCCTTACCCTTACCCTTACCCTTACCCTTACCCTTACCCTTACCCTTACCCTTGCTTTTACCCTAAGGCTTACCCTTACCTTTACCCTTAACCTTACCCTTACCCTTGCTTTTACCCTTAAGCTTACACTTACCCTTACCCTTACCCTTACCCTTACCCTTACCCTTACCCTTACCCTTGCTTTTACCCTTAAGCTTACCCTTACCCTTACCCTTACCCTTACCCTTACCCTTACCCTTACCCTTACCCTTACCCTTACCCTTACCCTTACCCTTACCCTTACCCTTACCCTTGCTTTTACCCTTACCCTTACCCTTGCTTTTACCTTAGGCTTACCCTTACCCTTACCCTTACCCTTACCCTTACCCTTACCCTTACCCTTACCCTTACCCTTACCCTTACCCTTACCCTTACCCTTACCCTTGCTTTTACCCTTAAGCTTACCCTTACCCTTACCCTTACCCTTACCCTTACCCTTACCCTTACCCTTACCCTTACCCTTGCTTTTACCCTTAAGCTTACCCTTACCCTTACCCTTACCCTTACCCTTACCCTTACCCTTACCCTTACCCTTACCCTTACCATTACCCTTACCCTTACCCTTACCCTTACCCTTGCTTTTACCCTTAAGCTTACCCTTACCCTTACCCTTACCCTTACCCTTACCCTTACCTTTACCCTTACCCTTGCTTTTACCCTTAGGCTTACCCTAACCTTTAACCTTACCCTTACCCTTACCCTTACCCTTACCCTTACCCTTACCCTTACCCTTACCCTTACCCTTACCCTTGCTTTTACCCTTAAGCTTACCCTTACCCTTACCCTTACCCTTACCCTTACCCTTACCCTTACCCTTGCTTATACCCTTAAGCTTACCCTTACCCTTACCCTTATCCTTACCCTTACCCTTACCCTTACCCTTACCCTTACCCTTACCCTTACCCTTGCTTTTACCCTTAGGCTTACCCTTACCTTTACCCTTACCCTTACCCTTACCCTTACCCTTGCTTTTACCCTCAAGCTTACCCTTACCCTTACCCTTACCCTTACCCTAACCCTTACCCTTGCTTTTACCCTTAAGCTTACCCTTACCCTTACCCTTACCCTTACCCTTACCCTTACCCTTACCCTTACCCTTACCCTTACCCTTACCCTTACCCCTACCCTTACCCTTACCCTTACCCTTACCCTTGCTTTTACCCTTAAGCTTACCCTTACCCTTACCCTTACCCTTACCCTTACCCTTACCCTTACCCTTACCCTTACCCTTACCCTTACCCTTACCCTTACCCTTACCCTTGCTTTTACCCTAAGGCTTACCCTTACCTTTACCCTTACCCTTACCCTTACCCTTGCTTTTACCCTTAAGCTTACACTTACCCTTACCCTTACCCTTACCCTTACCCTTACCCTTGCTTTTACCCTTAAGCTTACCCTTACCCTTACCCTTACCCTTACCCTTACCCTTACCCTTACCCTTACCCTTACCCTTACCCTTACCCTTACCCTTACCCTTACCCTTACCCTTACCCTTACCCTTACCCTTACCCTTACCCTTACCCTTACCCTTACCCTTACCCTTGCTTTTACCCTTAAGCTTACCCTTACCCTTACCCTTACCCTTACCCTTACCCTTACCCTTACCCTTACCCTTACCCTTACCCTTACCCTTACCCTTGCTTTTACTCTAAGGCTTACCCTTACCTTTACCCTTACCCTTACCCTTACCCTTGCTTTTACCCTTAAGCTTACACTCACCCTTACCCTTACCCTTACCCTTACCCTTACCCTTGCTTTTACCCTTAAGCTTACCCTTACCCTTACCCTTACCCTTACCCTTACCCTTACCCTTACCCTTACCCTTACCCTTACCCTTACCCTTACCCTTACCCTTGCTTTTACCCTTAAGCTTACCCTTACCCTTACCCTTACCCTTACCCTTACCCTTACCCTTACCCTTACCCTTACCCTTACCCTTACCCTTACCCTTACCCTTACCCTTACCCTTACCCTTACCCTTACCCTTACCCTTGCTTTTACCCTTAGGCTTACCCTTACCTTTACCCTTACCCTTACCCTTACCCTTACCCTTACCCTTACCCTTGCTTTTACCCTTAAGCTTACCCTTACCCTTACCCTTACCCTTACCCTGACCCTTACCCTTGCTTTTACCCTTAAGCTTACCCTTACCCTTACCCTTACCCTTACCCTTACCCTTGCTTTTACCCTTAGGCTTACCCTTACCCTTACCCTTACCCTTAAGCTTACCCTTACCCTTACCCTTACCCTTACCCTTACCCTTACCCTTACCCTTACCCTTACCCTTGCTTTTACCCTTAAGCTTACCCTTACCCTTACCCTTACACTTACCCTTACCCTTACCCTTACCCTTACCCTTACCCTTGCCCTTACCCTAACCCTTACCCTTACCCTTGCTTTTACCCTTAGGCTTACCCTTACCTTTACCCTTACCCTTACCCTTACCCTTAAGCTTACCCTTACCCTTACCCTTACCCTTACCCTTACCCTTACCCTTACCCTTACCCTTACCCTTACCCTTACCCTTACCCTTACCCTTACCCTTGCTTTTACCCTTAAGCTTACCCTTACCCTTACACTTACCCTTACCCTTACCCTTACCCTTACCCTTACCCTTACCCTTACCCTTACCCTTACCCTAACCCTTACCCTTACCCTTGCTTTTACCCTTAGGCTTACCCTTACCTTTACGCTTACCCTTACCCTTACCCTTACCCTTACCCTTACCCTTACCCTTACCCTTGCTTTTACCCTTAAGCTTACCCTTACCCTTACCCTTAAACTTACCCTTACCCTTACCCTTACCCTTACCCTTACCCTTGCTTTTACCCTTAAGCTTACCCTTACCCTTACCCTTACCCTTACCCTCACCCTTACCCTTACCCTTACCCTTGCTTTTACCCTTACCCTTACCCTTACCCTTACCCTTACCCTTACCCTTACCCTTACCCTTACCCTTACCCTTACCCTTACCCTTACCCTTGCTTTTACCCTTAAGCTTACCCTTACCCTTACCCTTACCCTTACCCTTACCCTTACCCTTACCCTTACCCTTACCCTTACCCTTACCCTTACCCTTACCCTTACCCTTGCTTTTACCCTTAGGCTTACCCTTACCTTTACCCTTACCCTTACCCTTACCCTTACCCTTACCCTTGCTTTAACCCTTAAGCTTACCCTTACCCTCACCCTTACCCTTACCCTTACCCTTGCTTTTACCCTTAAGCTTACTCTTACCCTTACCCTTACCCTTACCCTTACCCTTGTTTTACCCTTAGGCTTACCCTTACCCTTACCCTTACCCTTACCCTTGCTTTTACCCTTAAGCTTACCCTTACGCTTACCCTTACCCTTACCCTTACCCTTACCCTTACCCTTACCCTTACCTTTACCCTTACCCTTGCTTTTACCCTTAGGCTTACCCTAACCTTTACCCTTACCCTTACCCTTACCCTTACCCTTACCCTTACCCTTACCCTTACCCTTACCCTTGCTTTTACCCTTAAGCTTACCCTTACCCTTACCCTTACCCTTACCCTTACCCTTACCCTTACCCTTGCTTTTACCCTTAAGCTTACCCTTACCCTTACCCTTACCCTCACCCTTACCCTTACCCTTACCCTTGCTTATACCCTTAAGCTTACCCTTACCCTTACCCTTACCCTTACCCTTACCCTTACCCTTACCCTTACCCTTACCCTTACCCTTACCCTTACCCTTACCCTTACCCTTACCCTTACCCTTACCCTTACCCTTACCCTTGCTTTTACCCTTAGGCTTACCCTTACCTTTACCCTTACCCTTACCCTTACCCTTACCCTTGCTTTTACCCTCAAGCTTACCCTTACCCTTACCCTTACCCTTACCCTAACCCTTACCCTTGCTTTTACCCTTAAGCTTACCCTTACCCTTACCCTTACCCTTACCCTTACCCTTACCCTTACCCTTACCCTTACCCTTACCCTTACCCTTACCCTTACCCTTACCCTTACCCTTACCCTTACCCTTACCCTTACCCTTGCTTTTACCCTTAAGCTTACCCTTACCCTTACCCTTACCCTTACCCTTACCCTTACCCTTACCCTTACCCTTACCCTTACCCTTACCCTTGCTTTTACCCTTAAGCTTACCCTTACCCTCTACCCTTACCCTTACCCTTACCCTTACCCTTACCCTTACCCTTACCCTTACCCTTGCTTTTACCCTAAGGCTTACCCTTACCTTTACCCTTAACCTTACCCTTACCCTTGCTTTTACCCTTAAGCTTACACTTACCCTTACCCTTACCCTTACCCTTACCCTTACCCTTACCCTTACCCTTGCTTTTACCCTTAAGCTTACCCTTACCCTTACCCTTACCCTTACCCTTACCCTTACCCTTACCCTTACCCTTACCCTTACCCTTACCCTTACCCTTACCCTTACCCTTGCTTTTACCCTTACCCTTACCCTTGCTTTTACCCTTAGGCTTACCCTTACCCTTACCCTTACCCTTACCCTTACCCTTACCCTTACCCTTACCCTTACCCTTACCCTTACCCTTACCCTTACCCTTACCCTTGCTTTTACCCTTAAGCTTACCCTTACCCTTACCCTTACCCTTACCCTTACCCTTACCCTTACCCTTACCCTTACCCTTGCTTTTACCCTTAAGCTTACCCTTACCCTTACCCTTACCCTTACCCTTACCCTTACCCTTACCCTTACCCTTACCATTACCCTTACCCTTACCCTTACCCTTACCCTTGCTTTTACCCTTAAGCTTACCCTTACCCTTACCCTTACCCTTACCCTTACCCTTACCCTTACCCTTACCCTTACCCTTACCCTTACCCTTACCCTTACCCTTACCCTTGCTTTTACCCTTAAGCTTACCCTTACCCTTACCCTTACCCTTACCCTTACCCTTACCCTTACCCTTACCCTTACCCTTACCCTTACCCTTACCCTTACCCTTACCCTTACCCATACCCTTGCTTTTACCCTTAGGCTTACCCTTACCTTTACCCTTACCCTTACCCTTACCCTTACCCTTACCCTTACCCTTACCCTTACCCTTGCTTTTACCCTTAAGCTTACCCTTACCCTTACCCTTACCCTTACCCTTACCCTTACCCTTGCTTTTACCCTTAAGCTTACCCTTACCCTTACCCTTACCCTTACCCTTACCCTTACCCTTACCCTTAGGCTTACCCTTACCCTTACCCTTACCCTTACCCTTACCCTTACCCTTGCTTTTACCCTTAGGCTTACCCTTACCCTTACCCTTACCCTTACCCTCACCCTTACCCTTACCCTTACCCTTACCCTTACCCTTACCCTTACCCTTACCCTTACCCTTACCCTTACCCTTACCCTTACCCTTACCCTTACCCTTACCCTTACCCTTACCCTTACCCTTACCCTTGCTTTTACCCTTAGGCTTACCCTTACCTTTACCCTTACCCTTACCCTTACCCTTACCCTTACCCTTACCCTTACCCTTACCCTTACCCTTGCTTTTACCCTTAAGCTTACCCTTACCCTTACCCTTACCCTTACCCTTGCTTTTACCCTTAAGCTTACCCTTACCCTTACCCTTACCCTTACCCTTACCCTTACCCTTACCCTTGCTTTTACCCTTAAGCTTACCCTTACCCTTACCCTTACCCTTACCCTTGCTTTTACCCTTAAGCTTACCCTTACCCTTACCCTCACCCTTACCCTTACCCTTACCCTTACCCTTACCCTTACCCTTACCCTTACCCTTACCCTTACCCTTACCCTTACCCTTGCTTTTACCCTTAGGCTTACCCTTACCTTTACCCTTACCCTTACCCTTACCCTTACCCTTACCCTTACCCTTGCTTTTACCCTTAAGCTTACCCTTACCCTCACCCTTACCCTTACCCTTACCCTTACCCTTACCCTTACCCTTGATTTTAACCTTAGGCTTACCCTTACCTTTACCCTTACCCTTACCCTTACCCTTACCCTTACCCTTACCCTTACCCTTACCCTTACCCTTGCTTTTACCCTTAAGCTTACCCTTACCCTTACCCTTACCCTTACCCTTACCCTTACCCTTACCCTTGCTTTTACCCTTAAGCTTACCCTTACCCTTACCCTTACCCTTATCCTTACCCTCACCCTTACCCTTACCCTTACCCTTGCTTATACCCTTAAGCTTACCCTTACCCTTACCCTTACCCTTACCCTTACCCTTACCCTTACCCTTACCCTTACCCTTACCCTTACCCTTACCCTTACCCTTACCCTTGCTTTTACCCTTAGGCTTACTCTTACCTTTACCCTTACCCTTACCCTTACCCTTACCCTTACCCTTACCCTTACCCTTACCCTTACCCTTACCCTTACCCTTACCCTTACCCTTGCTTTTACCCTTAAGCTTACCCTTACCCTTACCCTTACCCTTACCCTTACCCTTACCCTAACCCTTACCCTTGCTTTTACCCTTTAGCTTACCATTACCCTTACCCTTACCCTTACCCTTACCCTTACCCTTACCCTTACCCTTACCCTTACCCTTGCTTTTACCCTTAAGCTTACCCTTACCCTTACCCTTACCCTTACCCTTACCCTTACCCTTACCCTTACCCTTACCCTTACCCTTGCTTTTACCCTTAAGCTTACCCTTAAACTTACCCTTACCCTTACCCTTACCCTTGCTTTTACCCTTAGGCTTACCCTTACCTTTACCCTTACCCTTACCCTTACCCTTACCCTTACCCTTACCCTTACCCTTACCCTTACCCTTACCCTTACACTTACCCTTGCTTTTACCCTTAAGCTTACCCTTACCCTTACCCTTACCCTTACCCTTACCCTTACCCTTGCTTTTACCCTTAAGCTTACCCTTACCCTTACCCTTACCCTTACCCTTACCCTTACCCTTGCTTTTACCCTTAGGCTTACCCTTACCCTTACCCTTGCTTTTACCCTTAAGCTTACCCTTACCCTTACCCTTACTCTTACCCTTACCCTTACCCTTACCCTTACCCTTACCCTTACCCTTGCCCTTACCCTTACCCTTACCCTTACCCTTACCCTTACCCTTGCTTTTACCCTTAGGCTTACCCTTACCTTTACCCTTACCCTAACCCTTACCCTTACCCTTACCCTTACCCTTACCCTTGCTTTTACCCTTAAGCTTACCCTTACCCTTACCCTTACCCTTACCCTTACCCTTACCCCTACCCTTGCTTTTACCCTTAAGCTTACCCTTACCCTTACCCTTACCCTTACCCTTACCCTTACCCTTACCCTTACCCTTACCCTTACCCTTACCCTTACCCTTACCCTTACCCTTGCTTTTACCCTTAAGCTTACCCTTACCCTTACCCTTACCCTTACCCTTACCCTAACCCTTACCCTTGCTTTTACCCTTAAGCTTACCCTTACCCTTACCCTTACCCTTACCCTTACCCTTACCCTTACTTTTACCCTTACCCTTACCCTTACCCTTACCCTTACCCTTACCCTTACCCTTACCCTTACCCTTACCCTTACCCTTGCTTTTACCCTTAGGCTTACCCTTACCTTTACCCTTACCCTTACCCTTACCCTTACCCTTACCCTTACCCTTGCTTTTACCCTTAAGCTTACCCTTACCCTTACCCTTACCCTTAAGCTTACCCTTACCCTTACCCTTACCCTTACCCTTACCCTTACCCTTACCCATGCTTTTACCCTTAAGCTTACCCTTACCCTTACCCTTACCCTTACCCTTACCCTTGCTTTTACCCTTAAGCTTACCCTTACCCTTACCCTTACCCTTACCCTTAAGCTTTCCCTTACCCTTACCCTTACCATTACCCTTACCCTTACCCTTACCCTTACCCTTACCCTTACCCTTACCCTTACCCTTACCCTTACCCTTACCCTTGCTTTTACCCTTAAGCTTACCCTTACCCTTACCCTTACCCTTACCCTTAAGCTTACCCTTACCCTTACCCTTACCCTTACCCTTACCCTTACCCTTACCCTTACCCTTGCTTTTACCCTTAAGCTTACCCTTACCCTTACCCTTACCCTTACCCTTACCCTAACCCTTACCCTTGCTTTTACCCTTAAGCTTACCCTCACCCTTACCCTTACCCTTACCCTTACCCTTACCCTTACCTTTACCCTTACCCTTACCCTTACCCTTACCCTTACCCTTACCCTTACCCTTACCCTTGCTTTTACCCTTAAGCTTACCCTTACCCTTACCCTTACCCTTACCCTTACCCTTACCCTTACCCTTACCCTTACCCTTACCCTTGCTTTTACCCTTAAGCTTACCCTTACCCTTACCCTTACCCTTACCCTTACCCTTACCCTTACCCTTGCTTTTACCCTTAGGCTTACCCTTTCCTTTACCCTTACCCTTACCCTTACCCTTACCCTTACCCTTGCTTTTACCCTTAAGCTTACCCTTACCCTTACCCTTACCCTTACCCTTACCCTTACCCTTACCCTTGCTTTTACCCTTAAGCTTACCCTTACCCTTACCCTTACCCTTACCCTTACCCTTGCTTTTACCCTTAGGCTTACCCTTACCCTTACCCTTACCCTTACCCTTGCTTTTACCCTTAAGCTTACCCTTACCCTTACCCTTACTCTTACCCTTACCCTTACCCTTACTCTTACCCTTACCCTTACCCTTACCCTTACCCTTACCCTTACCCTTACCCTTACCCTTACCCTTACCCTTGCTTTTACCCTTAGGCTTACCCTTACCTTTACCCTTACCCTAACCCTTACCCTTACCCTTACCCTTACCCTTACCCTTGCTTTTACCCTTAAGCTTACCCTTACCCTTACCCTTACCCTTACCCTAACCCTTACCCTTACCCTTACCCTTGCTTTTACCCTTAAGCTTACCCTTACCCTTACCCTTACCCTTACCCTTATCCTTACCCTTACCCTTACCCTTACCCTTACCCTTACCCTTGCTTTTACCCTTAAGCTTACCCTTACCCTTACCCTTACCCTTACCATTACCCTTACCCTTACCCTTACCCTTATCCTTGCTTTTACCCTTAGGCTTACCCTTACCTTTACCCTTACCCTTACCCTTACCCTTACCCTTGGTTTTACCCTTAAGCTTACCCTTACCCTTACCCTTACCCTTACCCTTACCCTTAAGCTTACCCTTACCCTTACCCTTACCCTTACCCTTACCCTTACCCTTACCCTTACCCATGCTTTTACCCTTAAGCTTACCCTTACCCTTACCCTTACCCTTACCCTTACCCTTACCCTTACCCTTGCTTTTACCCTTAAGCTTACCCTTACCCTTACCCTTACCCTTACCCTTAAGCTTTCCCTTACCCTTACCCTTACCATTACCCTTACCCTTACCCTTACCCTTACCCTTACCCTTACCCTTACCCTTACCCTTACCCTTACCCCTACCCTTGCTTTTACCCTTAAGCTTACTCTTACCCTTACCCTTACCCTTAAGCTTACCCTTACCCTTACCCTTACCCTCACCCTCACCCTTACCCTTACCCTTGCTTTTACCCTTAAGCTTTCCCTTACCCTTACCCTTACCCTTACCCTTAAGCTTACCCTTACCCTTACCCTTACCCTTACCCTTACCCTTGCTTTTACCCTTAAGCTTACCCTTACCCTTACCCTTACCCTTACCCTTAAGCTTACCCTTACCCTTACCCTTACCCTTACCCTTACCCTTACCCTTACCCTTACCCTTACCCTTACCCTTACCCTTGCTTTTACCCTTAAGCTTACCCTTACCCTTACCCTTACCCTTACCCTTGCTTTTACCATTAAGCTTACCCTTACCCTTACACTTACCCTTACCCTTAAGCTTACCCTTACCCTTACCCTTACCCTTACCCTTACCCTTACCCTTACCCTTACCCTTACCCTTACCCTTACCCTTACCCTTACCCTTGCTTTTACCCTTAAGCTTACCCTTACCCTTACCCTTAACCTTACCCTTACCCTTACCCTTACCCTTACCCTTACCCTTACCCTTACCCTTGCTTTTACCCTTAGGCTTACCCTTACCTTTACCCTTACCCTTACCCTTACCCTTACCCTTACCCTTACCCTTACCTTTACCCTTACCCTTGCTTTTACCCTTAAGCTTACCCTTACCCTTACCCTTACCCTTACCCTTACCCTTACTCTTGCTTTTACCCTTAAGCTTACCCTTACGCTTACCCTTACCCTTACCCTTACCCGTGCTTTTACCCTTAGGCTTACCCTTACCCTTTCCCTTACCCTTACCCTTGCTTTTACCCTTAAGCTTACCCTTACCCTTACCCTTACCCTTACCCTTACCCTTACCCTTACCCTTACCCTTACCCTTACCCTTACCCTTACCCTTACCCTTACCCTTACCCTTACCCTTACCCTAACCCTTACCCTTACCCTTACCCTTACCCTTACCCTTGCTTTTACCCTTAGGCTTACCCTTACCTTTACCCTTACCCTTACCCTTACCCTTACCCTTACCCTTGCTTTTACCCTTAAGCTTACCCTTACCCTTACCCTTACCCTTACCCTTACCCTTACCCTTACCCTTACCCTTACCCTTACCCTTGCTTTCACCCTTAAGCTTACCCTTACCCTTACCCTTACCCTTACCCTTACCCTTACCCTTACCCTTACCCTTACCCTCACCCTTGCTTTTACCCTTAAGCTTACCCTTACCCTTACCCTTACCCTTACCCTTACCCTTACCCTTGCTTTTACCCTTAAGCTCACCCTTACCCTTACCCTTACCCTTACCCTTACCCTTGCTTTTACCCTTAGGCTTACCCTTACCCTTACCCTTACCCTTACCCTTGCTTTTACCCTTAAGCTTACCCTTACCCTTACCCTTACCCTTACTCTTACCCTTACCCTTACCCTTACCCTTACCCTTGCTTTTACCCTTAGGCTTACCCTTACCTTTACCCTCACCCTTACCCTTACCCTTACCCTTACCCTTACCCTTACCCTTACCCTTACCCTTGCTTTTACCCTTAAGCTAACCATTACCTTCACCCTTACCCTTACCCTTACCCTTACCCTTAACCTTACCCTTACCCTTGCTTTTACCCTTAAGCTCACCCTTACCCTTACCCTTACCCTTACCCTTACACTTACCCTTACCCTGACCCTTACCCTTGCTTGTACCCTTAAGCTTACCCTTACCCTTACCCTTACCCTTACCCTTAAGCTTACCCTTACCCTTACCCTTACCCTTACCCTTACCCTTACCCTTACCCTTACCCTTGCTTTTACCCTTAAGCTTACCCTTACCCTTACCCTTACTCTTACCCTTACCCTTGCTTTTACCCATAAGCTTACCCTTACCCTTACCCTTACCCTTACCCTTAAGCTTACCCTTACCCTTACCCTTACCCTTACCCTTACCCTTACCCTTACCCTTGCTTTTACCCTTAAGCTTACCCTTACCCTTACCCTTACCCTTACCCTAACCCTTACCCTTAACCTTACCCTTACCCTTACCCTTACCCTTACCCTTACCCTTACCCTTGCTTTTACCCTTAGGCTTACCCTTACCTTTACCCTTACCATTACCCTTACCCTTACCCTTACCCTTACCCTTACCCTTGCTTTTACCCTTAAGCTTACCCTTACCCTTACCCTTACCCTTACCCTTACCCTTGCTTTTACCCTTAAGCTTACCCTTACCCTTACCCTTACCCTTACCCTTACCCTTACCCTTACCCTTACCCTTACCCTTACCCTTACCCTTACCTTTACCCTTACCCTTACCCTTACCCTTGCTTTTACCCTTAAGCTTACCCTTACCCTTACCCTTACTCTTACCCTTACCCTTACCCTTACCCTTACCCTTGCTTTTAACCTTAAGCTTTCCCTTACCCTTACCTTTACCCTTACCCTTACCCTTACCCTTACCCTTACCCTTACCCTTACCCTTACCCTTACCCTTACCCTTACCCTTGCTTTTACCCTTAGGCTTACCCTTACCTTTAGCCTTACCCTTACCCTAACCCTTACCCTTACCCTTACCCTTACCCTTGCTTTTACCCTTAAGCTTACCCTAACCCTTACCCTTACCCTTACCCTTACCCTTACCCTTACCCTTGCTTTTACCCTTAAGCTTACCCTTACCCTTACCCTTACCCTTACACTTACCCTTGCTTTTACCCTTAGGCTTACCCTTACCCTTACCCTTACCCTTACCCTTAAGCTTACCCTTACCCTTACCCTTACCCTTACCCTTACCCTTACCCTTACCCTTACCCTTACCCTTACTTTTACCCTTAAGCTTACCCTTACCCTTACCCTTACCCTTACCCTTACCCTTACCCTTACCCTTACCCTTACCCTTACCCTTACCCTTACCCTTACCCTTGCTTTGACCCTTAGGCTTACCCTTACCTTTACCCTTACCCTTACCCTTACCCTTACCCTTACCCTTACCCTTACCCTTACCCTTACCCTTACCCTAGCTTTTACCCTTAAGCTTACCCTTACCCTTACCCTTACCCTTACCCTTACCCTTACCCTTACCCTTGCTTTTACCCTTAAGCTTACCCTTACCCTTACCCTTACCCTTACCCTTACCCTTACCCTTGCTTTTACCCTTAGGCTTACCCTTACCCTTACCCTTACCCTTACCCTTGCTTTTACCGTTAAGCTTACCCTTACCCTTACCCTTACCCTTACCCTTACCCTTACCCTTACCCTTACCCTTACCCTTACCCTTACCCTTACCCTTACCCTTGCTTTTACCCTTAGGCTTAACCTTACCTTTACCCTTACCCTTACCCTTACCCTTACCCTTACCCTTACCCTTACCCTTACCCTTACCCTTACCCTTACCCTTACCCTTACCCTTACCCTTACCCTTACCCTTACCCTTACCCTTACCCTTACCCTTACCCTTACCCTTACCCTTACCCTGGCTTTTACCCTTAAGCTTACCCTTACCCTTACCCTTACCCTTACTCTTACCCTTACCCTTACCCTTGCTTTTACCCTTAAGCTTACCCTTACCCTTACCCTTACCCTTACCCTCACCCTTACCCTTACCCTTACCCTTGCTTATAACCTTAAGCTTACCCTTACCCTTACCCTTACCCTTACCCTTACCCTTACCCTTACCCTTACCCTTACCCTTACCCTTACCCTTACCCTTACCCTTACCCTTACCCTTACCCTTACCCTTACCCTTACCCTTACCCTTACCCTTACCCTTACCCTTACCCTTACCCTTGCTTTTACCCTTAGGCTTACCCTTACCTTTACCCTTACCCTTACCCTTACCCTTACCCTTACCCTTACCCTTGCTTTTACCCTTAAGCTTACCCTTACCCTTACCCTTACCCTTACCCTAACCCTTACCCTTGCTTTTACCCTTAAGCTTACCCTTACCCTTACCCTTACCCTTACCCTTACCCTTACCCTTACCCTTACCCTTACCCTTACCCTTACCCTTACCCTTACCCTTACCCTTACCCTTACCCTTACCCTTACCCTTACCCTTGCTTTTACCCTTAAGCTTACCCTTACCCTTACCCTTACCCTTACCCTTACCCTTACCCTTACCCTTACCCTTACCCTTACCCTTACCCTTACCCTTACCCTTACCCTTACCCTTACCCTTACCCTTACCCTTACCCTTACCCTTACCCTTACCCTTACCCTTACCCTTACCCTTACCCTTACCCTTGCTTTTACTCTTAGGCTTACCCTTACCTTTACCCTTACCCTTACCCTTACCCTTACCCTCACCCTTACCCTTACCCTTGCTTTTACCCTTAAGCTTACCCTTACCCTTACCCTTACCCTTACCCTTACCCTTGCTTTTACCCTTAAGCTTACCCTTACCCTTACCCTTAACCTTACCCTTACCCTTGCTTTTACCCTTAGGCTTACCCTTACCCTTACCCTTACCCTTACCCTTGCTTTTACCCTTAAGCTTACCCTTACCCTTACCCTTACTCTTACCCTTACCCTTACCCTTACCCTTACCCTTACCCTTACCCTTACCCTTACCCTTACCCTTACCCTTACCCTTACCCTTGCTTTTACCCTTAGGCTTACCCTTACCTTTAACCTTACCCTTACCCTTACCCTTACCCTTACCCTTACCCTTACCCTTGCTTTTACCCTTAAGCTTACCCTTACCCTTACCCCTACCCTTACCCTTACCCTTACCCTTACCCTTGCTTTTACCCTTAAGCTTACCCTTACCCTTACCCTTACCCTTACCCTTACCCTTGCTTTTACCCTTAAGCTTACCCTTACCCTTACCCTTAACCTTACCCTTACCCTTGCTTTTACCCTAAGGCTTACCCTTACCCTTACCCTTACCCTTACCCTTGCTTTTACCCTTAAGCTTACCCTTACCCTTACCCTTACTCTTACCCTTACCCTTACCCTTATCCTTACCCTTACCCTTACCCTTACCCTTACCCTTACCCTTACCCTTGCTTTTACCCTTAGGCTTACCCTTACCTTTACCCTTACCCTAACCCTTACCCTTACCCTTACCCGCACCCTTGCTTTTACCCTTAAGCTTACCCTTACCCTTACCCTTACCCTTACCCTTACCCTTACCCTTACCCTTACCCTTGCTTTTACCCTTAGGCTTACCCTTACCTTTACCCTTACCCTAACCCTTACCCTTACCCTTACCCTTACCCTTACCCTTGCTTTTACCCTTAAGCTTACCCTTACCCTTACCCTTACCCTTACCCTTACCCTTACCCTTACCCTTACCCTTACCCTTACCCTTACCCTTACCCTTACCCTTGCTTTTACCCTTAAGCTTACCCTTACCCTTACCCTTACCCTTACCCTTACCCTTACCCTTACCCTTACCCTTACCCTTACCCTTACCCTTGCTTTTACCCTTAGGCTTACCCTTACCTTTACCCTTACCCTTACCCTTACCCTTACCCTTACCCTTGCTTTTACCCTTAAGCTTACCCTTACCCTTACCCTTACCCTTAAGCTTACCCTTACCCTTACCCTTACACTTACCCTTACCCTTACCCTTACCCTTACCCTTACCCTTAATCTTACCCTTACCCTTACCCTTACCCTTGCTTTTACCCTTAAGCTTACCCTTACCCTTACCCTTACCCTTACCCTTACCCTTGCTTTTACCCTTAAGCTTACCCTTACCCTTACCCTTACCCTTAAGCTTACCCTTACCCTTACCCTTACCCTTACCCTTACCCTTACCCTTACCCTTACCCTTACCCTTACCCTTACCCTTACCCTTACCCTTACCCTTGCTTTTACCCTTAAGCTTACCCTTACCCTTACCCTTACCCTTACCCTTAAGCTTACCCTTACCCTTACCCTTACCCTTACCCTTACCCTTAACCTTACCCTTGCTTTTACCCTTAAGCTTACCCTTACCCTTACCCTTACCCTTACCCTTAAGCTTACCCTTACCCTTACCCTTACCCTTACCCTTGCTTTTACCCTTAAGCTTACCCTTACCCTTACCCTTACCCTTACCCTTAAGCTTACCCTTACCCTTACCCTTACCCTTACCCTTAACCTTACCCTTACCCTTACCCTTGCTTTTACCCTTAAGCTTACCCTTACCCTTACCCTTACCCTTACCCTTGCTTTTACCCTTAAGCTTACCCTTACCCTTACCCTTACCCTTACCCTTAAGCTTACCCTTACCCTTACCCTTACCCTTACCCTTACCCTTACCCTTACCCTTACCCTTACCCTTACCCTTACCCTTACCCTTGCTTTTACCCTTAAGCTTACCCTTACCCTTACCCTTACCCTTACCCTTACCCTTACCCTTACCCTTACCCTTACCCTTGCTTTTACCCTTAGGCTTACCCTTACCTTTACCCTTACCCTCACCCTTACCCTTACCCTTACCCTTACCCTTACCCTTGCTTTTACCCTTAAGCTTACCCTTACCCTTACCCTTACCCTTACCCTTACCCTTACCCTTACCCTTGCTTTTACCCTTAAGCTTACCCTTACCCTTACCCTTACCCTTACCCTTACCCTTACCCTTGCTTTTACCCTTAGGCTTACCCTTACCCTTACCCTTACCCTTACCCTTGCTTTTACAATTAAGCTTACCCTTACCCTTACCCTTACCCTTACCCTTACCCTTACACTTACCCTTACCCTTACCCTTACCCTTACCCTTACCCTTACCCTTACCCTTACCCTTACCCTTACCCTTACCCTTACCCTTACCCTTGCTTTTACCCTTAGGCTTACCCTTACCTTTACCCTTACTCTAACCCTTACCCTTACCCTTACCCTTACCCTTGCTTTTACCCTTAAGCTTACCCTTACCCTTACCCTTACCCTTACCCTTACCCTTACCCTTACCCTTACACTTACCCTTGCTTTTACCCTTAAGCTTACCCTTACCCTTACCCTTACCCTTACCCTTCCCCTTACCCTTACCCTTACCCTTACCCTTACCCTTACCCTCACCCTTGCCTTTACCCTTAAGCTTACCCTTACCCTTACCCTTACCCTTACCCTTACCCTTACCCTTGCTTTTACCCTTAAGCTTACCCTTACCCTTACCCTTACCCTTACCCTTACCCTTGCTTTTACCCTTAGGCTTACCCTTACCCTTACCCTTACCCTTACCCTTGCTTTTACCCTTAAGCTTACCCTTACCCTTACCCTTACCCTTACTCTTACCCTTACCTTCACCCTTACCCTTACCCTTGCTTTTACCCTTAGGCTTACCCTTACCTTTACCCTTACCCTTACCCTTACCCTTACCCTTACCCTTACCCTTACCCTTAATCTTGCTTTTACCCTTAAGCTTACCCTTACCCTTACCCTTACCCTTACCCTTAAGCTTACCCTTACCCTTACCCTTACCCTTACCCTTACCCTTACCCTTACCCTTACCCTTACCCTTGCTTTTACCCTTAAGCTTACCCTTACCCTTACCCTTACCCTTACCCTTACCTTTGCTTTTACCCTTAAGCTTACCCTTACCCTTACCCTTACCCTTACCCTTAAGCTTACCCTTACCCTTACCCTTACCCTTACCCTTACCCTTACCCTTACCCTTACCCTTGCTTTTACCCTTAAGCTTACCCTTACCCTTACCCTTACCCTTAGCCTTACCCTTACCCTTACCCTTACCCTTACCCTTACCCTTACCCTTACCCTTGCTTTTACCCTTAGGCTTACCCTTACCTTTACCCTTACCATTACCCTTACCCATACCCTTACCCTTACCCTTACCCTTACCCTTGCTTTTACCCTTAAGCTTACCCTTACCCTTACCCTTACCCTTACCCTTACCCTTACCCTTACCCTTAACCTAACCCTTACCCTTACCCTTACCCTTACCCTTGCTTTTACCCTTAAGCTTACCCTTACCCTTACCCTTACCCTTACCCTTACCCTTACCCTTAGGCTTACCCTTACCCTTACCCTTACCCTTACCCTTACCCTTACCCTTGCTTTTACCCTTAGGCTTACCCTTACCCTTACCCTTACCCTTACCCTCACCCTTACCCTTACCCTTACCCTTACCCTTACCCTTACCCTTACCCTTACCCTTACCCTTACCCTTACCCTTACCCTTACCCTTACCCTTACCCTTACCCTTACCCTTGCTTTTACCCTTAGGCTTACCCTTACCTTCACCCTTACCCTTACCCTTACCCTTACCCTTACCCTTACCCTTACCCTTGCTTTTACCCTTAAGCTTACCCTTACCCTTACCCTTACCCTTACCCTTGCTTTTACCCTTAAGCTTACCCTTACCCTTACCCTTACCCTTACCCTTACCCTTACCCTTACCCTTGCTTTTACCCTTAAGCTTACCCTTACCCTTACCCTTACCCTTGCTTTTACCCTTAAGCTTACCCTTACCCTTACCCTCACCCTTACCCTTACTCTTACCCTTACCCTTACCCTTACCCTTACCCTTACCCTTACCCTTACCCTTGCTTTTACCCTTAGGCTTACCCTTACCTTTACCCTTACCCTTACCCTTACCCTTACCCTTACCCTTACCCTTGCTTTTACCCTTAAGCTTACCCTTACCCTCACCCTTACCCTTACCCTTACCCTTACCCTTACCCTTGATTTTACCCTTAGGCTTACCCTTACCTTTACCCTTACCCTTACCCTTACCCTTACCCTTACCCTTACCCTTACCCTTACCCTTACCCTTACCCTTGCTTTTACCCTTAAGCTTACCCTTACCCTTACCCTTACCCTTACCCTTACCCTTACCCTTACCCTTACCCTTGCTTTTACCCTTAAGCTTACCCTTACCCTTACCCTTACCCTTATCCTTACCCTCACCCTTACCCTTACCCTTACCCTCGCTTATACCCTTAAGCTTACCCTTACCCTTACCCTTACCCTTACCCTTACCCTTACCCTTACCCTTACCCTTACCCTTACCCTTACCCTTACCCTTACCCTTGCTTTTACCCTTAGGCTTACTCTTACCTTTACCCTTACCCTTACCCTTACCCTTACCCTTACCCTTACCCTTACCCTTACCCTTACCCTTACCCTTACCCTTACCCTTGCTTTTACCCTTAAGCTTACCCTTACCCTTACCCTTACCCTTACCCTTACCCTAACCCTTACCCTTGCTTTTACCCTTTAGCTTACCATTACCCTTACCCTTACCCTTACCCTTACCCTTACCCTTACCCTTACCCTTACCCTTACCCTTACCCTTGCTTTTACCCTTAAGCTTACCCTTACCCTTACCCTTACCCTTACCCTTACCCTTACCCTTACCCTTACCCTTACCCTTACCCTTACCCTTGCTTTTACCCTTAAGCTTACCCTTAAACTTACCCTTACCCTTACCCTTACCCTTGCTTTTACCCTTAGGCTTACCCTTACCTTTACCCTTACCCTTACCCTTACCCTTACCCTTACCCTTACCCTTACCCTTACCCTTACCCTTACCCTTACCCTTGCTTTTACCCTTAAGCTTACCCTTACCCTTACCCTTACCCTTACCCTTACCCTTACCCTTGCTTTTACCCTTAAGCTTACCCTTACCCTTACCCTTACCCTTACCCTTGCTTTTACCCTTAAGCTTACCCCTACCCTTACCCTTACTCTTACCCTTACCCTTACCCTTACCCTTACCCTTACCCTTACCCTTGCCCTTACCCTTACCCTTACCCTTACCCTTACCCTTACCCTTGCTTTTACCATTAGGCTTACCCTTACCTTTACCCTTACCCTAACCCTTACCCTTACCCTTACCCTTACCCTTACCCTTGCTTTTACCCTTAAGCTTACCCTTACCCTTACCCTTACCCTTACCCTTACCCTTACCCTTACCTCTACCCTTACCCTTACCCTTACCCTTACCCTTACCCTTACCCTTACCCTTACCCTTACCCTTACCCTTACCCTTACCCTTACCCTTGCTTTTACCCTTAAGCTTACCCTTACCCTTACCCTTACCCTTACCCTTACCCTAACCCTTACCCTTGCTTTTACCCTTAAGCTTACCCTTACCCTTACCCTTACCCTTACCCTTATCCTTACCCTTACCTTTACCCTTACCCTTACCCTTACCCTTACCCTTACCCTTACCCTTACCCTTACCCTTACCCTTACCCTTACCCTTACCCTTACCCTTGCTTTTACCCTTAGGCTTACCCTTACCTTTACCCTTACCCTTACCCTTACCCTTACCCTTACCCTTGCTTTTACCCTTAAGCTTACCCTTACCCTTACCCTTACCCTTAAGCTTACCCTTACCCTTACCCTTACCCTTACCCTTACCCTTACCCTTACCCATGCTTTTACCCTTAAGCTTACCCTTACCCTTACCCTTACCCTTACCCTTACCCTTGCTTTTACCCTTAAGCTTACCCTTACCCTTACCCTTACCCTTACCCTTAAGCTTTCCCTTACCCTTACCCTTACCATTACCCTTACCCTTACCCTTACCCTCACCCTTACCCTTACCCTTACCCTTACCCTTACCCTTACCCTTGCTTTTACCCTTAAGCTTACCCTTACCCTTACCCTTACCCTTACCCTTAAGCTTACCCTTACCCTTACCCTTACCCTTACCCTTACCCTTACCCTTGCTTTTACCCTTAAGCTTACCCTTACCCTTACCCTTACTCTTACCCTTACCCTTACCCTTATCCTTACCCTTACCCTTACCCTTACCCTTACCCTTACCCTTACCCTTGCTTTTACCCTTAGGCTTACCCTTACCTTTACCCTTACCCTAACCCTTACCCTTACCCTTACCCGCACCCTTGCTTTTACCCTTAAGCTTACCCTTACCCTTACCCTTACCCTTACCCTTACCCTTACCCTTACCCTTACCCTTGCTTTTACCCTTAGGCTTACCCTTACCTTTACCCTTACCCTAACCCTTACCCTTACCCTTACCCTTACCCTTACCCTTGCTTTTACCCTTAAGCTTACCCTTACCCTTACCCTTACCCTTACCCTTACCCTTACCCTTACCCTTACCCTTACCCTTACCCTTACCCTTACCCTTACCCTTGCTTTTACCCTTAAGCTTACCCTTACCCTTACCCTTACCCTTACCCTTACCCTTACCCTTACCCTTACCCTTACCCTTACCCTTACCCTTACCCTTGCTTTTACCCTTAGGCTTACCCTTACCTTTACCCTTACCCTTACCCTTACCCTTACCCTTACCCTTGCTTTTACCCTTAAGCTTACCCTTACCCTTACCCTTACCCTTAAGCTTACCCTTACCCTTACCCTTACACTTACCCTTACCCTTACCCTTACCCTTACCCTTACCCTTAATCTTACCCTTACCCTTACCCTTACCCTTGCTTTTACCCTTAAGCTTACCCTTACCCTTACCCTTACCCTTACCCTTACCCTTGCTTTTACCCTTAAGCTTACCCTTACCCTTACCCTTACCCTTAAGCTTACCCTTACCCTTACCCTTACCCTTACCCTTACCCTTACCCTTACCCTTACCCTTACCCTTACCCTTACCCTTACCCTTACCCTTACCCTTGCTTTTACCCTTAAGCTTACCCTTACCCTTACCCTTACCCTTACCCTTAAGCTTACCCTTACCCTTACCCTTACCCTTACCCTTACCCTTAACCTTACCCTTGCTTTTACCCTTAAGCTTACCCTTACCCTTACCCTTACCCTTACCCTTAAGCTTACCCTTACCCTTACCCTTACCCTTACCCTTGCTTTTACCCTTAAGCTTACCCTTACCCTTACCCTTACCCTTACCCTTAAGCTTACCCTTACCCTTACCCTTACCCTTACCCTTAACCTTACCCTTACCCTTACCCTTGCTTTTACCCTTAAGCTTACCCTTACCCTTACCCTTACCCTTACCCTTGCTTTTACCCTTAAGCTTACCCTTACCCTTACCCTTACCCTTACCCTTAAGCTTACCCTTACCCTTACCCTTACCCTTACCCTTACCCTTACCCTTACCCTTACCCTTACCCTTACCCTTACCCTTACCCTTGCTTTTACCCTTAAGCTTACCCTTACCCTTACCCTTACCCTTACCCTTACCCTTACCCTTACCCTTACCCTTACCCTTGCTTTTACCCTTAGGCTTACCCTTACCTTTACCCTTACCCTCACCCTTACCCTTACCCTTACCCTTACCCTTACCCTTGCTTTTACCCTTAAGCTTACCCTTACCCTTACCCTTACCCTTACCCTTACCCTTACCCTTACCCTTGCTTTTACCCTTAAGCTTACCCTTACCCTTACCCTTACCCTTACCCTTACCCTTACCCTTGCTTTTACCCTTAGGCTTACCCTTACCCTTACCCTTACCCTTACCCTTGCTTTTACAATTAAGCTTACCCTTACCCTTACCCTTACCCTTACCCTTACCCTTACACTTACCCTTACCCTTACCCTTACCCTTACCCTTACCCTTACCCTTACCCTTACCCTTACCCTTACCCTTACCCTTACCCTTACCCTTACCCTTGCTTTTACCCTTAGGCTTACCCTTACCTTTACCCTTACTCTTACCCTTACCCTTACCCTTACCCTTACCCTTGCTTTTACCCTTAAGCTTACCCTTACCCTTACCCTTACCCTTACCCTTACCCTTACCCTTACCCTTACACTTACCCTTGCTTTTACCCTTAAGCTTACCCTTACCCTTACCCTTACCCTTACCCTTCCCCTTACCCTTACCCTTACCCTTACCCTTACCCTTACCCTCACCCTTGCCTTTACCCTTAAGCTTACCCTTACCCTTACCCTTACCCTTACCCTTACCCTTACCCTTGCTTTTACCCTTAAGCTTACCCTTACCCTTACCCTTACCCTTACCCTTACCCTTGCTTTTACCCTTAGGCTTACCCTTACCCTTACCCTTACCCTTACCCTTGCTTTTACCCTTAAGCTTACCCTTACCCTTACCCTTACCCTTACTCTTACCCTTACCTTCACCCTTACCCTTACCCTTGCTTTTACCCTTAGGCTTACCCTTACCTTTACCCTTACCCTTACCCTTACCCTTACCCTTACCCTTACCCTTACCCTTAATCTTGCTTTTACCCTTAAGCTTACCCTTACCCTTACCCTTACCCTTACCCTTAAGCTTACCCTTACCCTTACCCTTACCCTTACCCTTACCCTTACCCTTACCCTTACCCTTACCCTTGCTTTTACCCTTAAGCTTACCCTTACCCTTACCCTTACCCTTACCCTTACCTTTGCTTTTACCCTTAAGCTTACCCTTACCCTTACCCTTACCCTTACCCTTAAGCTTACCCTTACCCTTACCCTTACCCTTACCCTTACCCTTACCCTTACCCTTACCCTTGCTTTTACCCTTAAGCTTACCCTTACCCTTACCCTTACCCTTAGCCTTACCCTTACCCTTACCCTTACCCTTACCCTTACCCTTACCCTTACCCTTGCTTTTACCCTTAGGCTTACCCTTACCTTTACCCTTACCATTACCCTTACCCATACCCTTACCCTTACCCTTACCCTTACCCTTGCTTTTACCCTTAAGCTTACCCTTACCCTTACCCTTACCCTTACCCTTACCCTTACCCTTACCCTTAACCTAACCCTTACCCTTACCCTTACCCTTACCCTTGCTTTTACCCTTAAGCTTACCCTTACCCTTACCCTTACCCTTACCCTTACCCTTACCCTTAGGCTTACCCTTACCCTTACCCTTACCCTTACCCTTACCCTTACCCTTGCTTTTACCCTTAGGCTTACCCTTACCCTTACCCTTACCCTTACCCTCACCCTTACCCTTACCCTTACCCTTACCCTTACCCTTACCCTTACCCTTACCCTTACCCTTACCCTTACCCTTACCCTTACCCTTACCCTTACCCTTACCCTTACCCTTGCTTTTACCCTTAGGCTTACCCTTACCTTCACCCTTACCCTTACCCTTACCCTTACCCTTACCCTTACCCTTACCCTTGCTTTTACCCTTAAGCTTACCCTTACCCTTACCCTTACCCTTACCCTTGCTTTTACCCTTAAGCTTACCCTTACCCTTACCCTTACCCTTACCCTTACCCTTACCCTTACCCTTGCTTTTACCCTTAAGCTTACCCTTACCCTTACCCTTACCCTTGCTTTTACCCTTAAGCTTACCCTTACCCTTACCCTCACCCTTACCCTTACTCTTACCCTTACCCTTACCCTTACCCTTACCCTTACCCTTACCCTTACCCTTGCTTTTACCCTTAGGCTTACCCTTACCTTAACCCTTACCCTTACCCTTACCCTTACCCTTACCCTTACCCTTGCTTTTACCCTTAAGCTTACCCTTACCCTCACCCTTACCCTTACCCTTACCCTTACCCTTACCCTTGATTTTACCCTTAGGCTTACCCTTACCTTTACCCTTACCCTTACCCTTACCCTTACCCTTACCCTTACCCTTACCCTTACCCTTACCCTTACCCTTGCTTTTACCCTTAAGCTTACCCTTACCCTTACCCTTACCCTTACCCTTACCCTTACCCTTACCCTTACCCTTGCTTTTACCCTTAAGCTTACCCTTACCCTTACCCTTACCCTTATCCTTACCCTCACCCTTACCCTTACCCTTACCCTCGCTTATACCCTTAAGCTTACCCTTACCCTTACCCTTACCCTTACCCTTACCCTTACCCTTACCCTTACCCTTACCCTTACCCTTACCCTTACCCTTACCCTTACCCTTACCCTTACCCTTGCTTTTACCCTTAGGCTTACTCTTACCTTTACCCTTACCCTTACCCTTACCCTTACCCTTACCCTTACCCTTACCCTTACCCTTACCCTTACCCTTACCCTTACCCTTACCCTTGCTTTTACCCTTAAGCTTACCCTTACCCTTACCCTTACCCTTACCCTTACCCTAACCCTTACCCTTGCTTTTACCCTTTAGCTTACCATTACCCTTACCCTTACCCTTACCCTTACCCTTACCCTTACCCTTACCCTTACCCTTACCCTTACCCTTGCTTTTACCCTTAAGCTTACCCTTACCCTTACCCTTACCCTTACCCTTACCCTTACCCTTACCCTTACCCTTACCCTTACCCTTACCCTTGCTTTTACCCTTAAGCTTACCCTTAAACTTACCCTTACCCTTACCCTTACCCTTGCTTTTACCCTTAGGCTTACCCTTACCTTTACCCTTACCCTTACCCTTACCCTTACCCTTACCCTTACCCTTACCCTTACCCTTACCCTTACCCTTACCCTTGCTTTTACCCTTAAGCTTACCCTTACCCTTACCCTTACCCTTACCCTTACCCTTACCCTTGCTTTTACCCTTAAGCTTACTCTTACCCTTACCCTTACCCTTACCCTTGCTTTTACCCTTAAGCTTACCCCTACCCTTACCCTTACTCTTACCCTTACCCTTACCCTTACCCTTACCCTTACCCTTACCCTTGCCCTTACCCTTACCCTTACCCTTACCCTTACCCTTACCCTTGCTTTTACCCTTAGGCTTACCCTTACCTTTACCCTTACCCTAACCCTTACCCTTACCCTTACCCTTACCCTTACCCTTGCTTTTACCCTTAAGCTTACCCTTACCCTTACCCTTACCCTTACCCTTACCCTTACCCTTACCTCTACCCTTACCCTTACCCTTACCCTTACCCTTACCCTTACCCTTACCCTTACCCTTACCCTTACCCTTACCCTTACCCTTACCCTTGCTTTTACCCTTAAGCTTACCCTTACCCTTACCCTTACCCTTACCCTTACCCTAACCCTTACCCTTGCTTTTACCCTTAAGCTTACCCTTACCCTTACCCTTACCCTTACCCTTATCCTTACCCTTACCTTTACCCTTACCCTTACCCTTACCCTTACCCTTACCCTTACCCTTACCCTTACCCTTACCCTTACCCTTACCCTTACCCTTACCCTTACCCTTGCTTTTACCCTTAGGCTTACCCTTACCTTTACCCTTACCCTTACCCTTACCCTTACCCTTACCCTTGCTTTTACCCTTAAGCTTACCCTTACCCTTACCCTTACCCTTAAGCTTACCCTTACCCTTACCCTTACCCTTACCCTTACCCTTACCCTTACCCATGCTTTTACCCTTAAGCTTACCCTTACCCTTACCCTTACCCTTACCCTTACCCTTGCTTTTACCCTTAAGCTTACCCTTACCCTTACCCTTACCCTTACCCTTAAGCTTCCTTACCCTTACCCTTACCCTTACCTTACCCTTACCCTTACCCTTACCCTCTACCCTTACCCTTACCCTTACCCTTACCCTTACCCTTACCCTTGCTTTTACCCTTAAGCTTACCCTTACCCTTACCCTTACCCTTACCCTTAGCTTACCCTTACCCTTACCCTTACCCTTACCCTTACCCTTACCCTTACCCTTACCCTTACCCTTACCCTTGCTTTTACCCTT
>CAUEHS010000234.1:0-25611 GCA_958510865.1 Myrrha octodecimguttata | reverse complement strand
AAGGGTAAGGGTAAGGGTAAGGGTAAGGGTAAGGGTAAGCTTAAGGGTAAAAGCAAGGGTAAGGGTAAGGGTAAGGGTAAGGGTAAGGGTAAGGGTAAGGGTAAGGGTAAGGGTAAGGGTAAGGGTAAGGGTAAGGGTAAGGGTAAGGGTAAGGGTTAGCTTAAGGGTAAAAGCAAGGGTAAGGGTAAGGGTAAGGGTAAGCTTAAGGGTAAAAGTAAGGGTAAGGGTAAGGGTAAGGGTAAGGGTAAGGGTAAGGGTAAGGGTAAGGGTAAGCTTAAGGGTAAAAGCAAGGGTGAGGGTAAGGGTAAGGGTAAGGGTAAGGGTAAGAGTAAGGGTAAAGGTAAGGGTAAGCCTAAGGGTAAAAGCAAGGGTAAGGGTAAGGGTAAGGGTAAGGGTAAGGGTAAGGGTAAGGGTAAGGGTAAGGGTAAGCTTAAGGGTAAAAGCAAGGGTAAGGGTAAGGGTAAGGGTAAGGGTAAGGGTAAGGGTAAGGGTAAGGGTAAGGGTAAGGGTAAGGGTAAGGGTGAGGGTAAGGGTAAGGGTAAGCTTAAGGGTAAGGGTAAGGGTAAGGGTAAGGGTAAGCTTAAGGGTAAAAGCAAGGGTAAGGGTAAGGGTAAGGGTAAGGGTAAGGGTAAGCTTAAGGGTAAAAGCAAGGGTAAGGGTAAGGGTAAGGGTAAGGGTAAGGGTAAGGGTAAGGGTAAGGGTAAGGGTAAGCTTAAGGGTAAGGGTAAGGGTAAGCTTTAGGGTAAAAGCAAGGGTAAGGGTAAGGGTAAGGGTAAGGGTAAGGGTAAGGGTAAGGGTAAGGATAAGGGTAAGGGTAAGGGAAAGCTTAAGGGTAAAAGCAAGGGTAAGGGTAAGGGTAAGGGTAAGGGTAAGGGTAAGGGTAAGGGTAAGCTTAAGGGTAAAAGCAAGGGTAAGGGTAAGGGTAAGGGTAAGGGTAAGGGTAAGGGTAAGGGTAAGGGTAAAGGTAAGGGTAAGCTTAAGGGTAAAAGCAAGGGTTAGGGTAAGGGTAAGGGTAAGGGTAAGGGTAAGGGTAAGGGTAAGGGTAAGCTTAAGGGTAAAAGCAAGGGTAAGGGTAAGGGTAAGGGTAAGGGTAAGGGTAAGCTTAAGGGTAAAAGCAAGGGTAAGGGTAAGGGTAAGGGTAAGGGTAAGGGTAAGGGTAAGGGTAAAGGTAAGGGTAAGCCTAAGGGTAAAAGCAAGGGTAAGGGTAAGGGTAAGGGTAAGGGTAAGGTTAAGGGTAAGGGTAAGGGTAAGGGTAAGGGTAAGGGTAAGCTTAAGGGTAAAAGCAAGGGTAAGGGTAAGGGTAAGGGTAAGGGTAAGGGTAAGGGTAAGGGTAAGGGTAAGCTTAAGGGTAAGGGTAAGGCCAAGGGTAAGCTTAAGGGTAAAAGCAAGGGTAAGGGTAAGGGTAAGGGTAAGGGTAAGGGTAAGGGTAAGGGTAAGGGTAAGGGTAAGGGTAAGGGTAAGGGTAAGCTTAAATGTAAGGGTAAGGGTAAGGGTAAGGGTAAGCTTAAGGGTGAAAGCAAGGGTTAGGGTAAGGGTAAGGGTAAGGGTAAGGGTAAGGGTAAGGGTAAGGGTAAGGGTAAGGGTAAGCTTAAGGGTAAAAGCAAGAGTAAGGGTGAGGGTAAGGGTAAGGGTAAGGGTAAGGGTAAGGGTAAGGGTAAGCTTAAGGGTAAAAGCAAGGACAAGGGTAAGGGTAAGGGTAAGGGTAAGGGTAAGGGTAAGGGTAAGGGTAAGGGTAAGTGTAAGGGTAAGCTTAAGGGTAAAAGCAAGGGTAAGGGTAAGGGTAAGGGTAAGCCTAAGGGTAAAAGCAAGGGTAAGGGTAAGGGTAAGGGTAAGGGTAAGGGTAAGCTTAAGGGTAAAAGCAAGGGTGAGGGTAAGGGTAAGGGTAAGGGTAAGGGTAAGGGTAAGGGTAAGGGTAAGCTTAAGGGTAAAAGCAACGGTAAGGGTAAGGGTAAGGGTAAGGGTAAGGGTAAGGTTAAGCTTAAGGGTAAAAGCAAGGGTAGGGGTAAGGGTAAGGGTAAGGGTAAGGGTAAGGGTAAGGGTAAGGGTAAGCTTCAGGGTAAAAGCAAGGGTAAGGGTAAGGGTAAGGGTAAGGGTAAGGGTAAGGGTAAGGGTAAGGGTAAGGGTAAGGGTAAGGGTAAGGGTAAGGGTAAGGGTAAGGGTAAGGGTAAGCTTAAGGGTAAAAGCAAGGGTAAGGGTAAGGGTAAGGGTAAGGGTAAGGGTAAGGATAAGGGTAAAGGTAAGGGTAAGCCTAAGGGTAAAAGCAAGGGTAAGGGTAAGGGTAAGGGTAAGGTTAAGGGTAAGGGTAAGGGTAAGGGTAAGGATAAGGGTAAGGGTAAGCTTAAGGGTAAAAGCAAGGGTAAGGGTAAGGGTAAGGGTAAGGGTAAGGGTAAGGGTAAGGGTAAGGGTAAGGGTAAGCTTAAGGGTAAGTGTAAGGGTAAGGGTAAGCTTAAGGGTAAAAGCAAGGGTAGGGGTAAGGGTAAGGGTAAGGGTAAGGGTAAGGGTAAGCTTAAGGGTAAAAGCAAGGGTAAGGGTAAGGGTAAGGGTAAGGGTAAGGGTAAGGGTAAGGGTAAGGGTAAGGGTAAGGGTAAGGGTAAGCTTAAGGGTAAGGGTAAGGGTAAGGGTAAGGGTAAGCTTAAGGGTAAAAGCAAGGGTTAGGGTAAGGGTAAGGGTAAGGGTAAGGGTAAGGGTAAGGGTAAGGGTAAGGGTAAGGGTAAGGGTAAGCTTAAGGGTAAAAGCAAGGGTAAGGGTGAGGGTAAGGGTAAGGGTAAGGGTAAGCTTAAGGGTAAAAGCAAGGGTAAGGGTAAAGGTAAGGGTAAGGGTAAGGGTAAGGGTAAGGGTAAGGGTAAGGGTAAGGGTAAGCCTAAGAGTAAAAGCAAGGGTAAGGGTGAGGGTAAGGGTAAGGGTAAGGGTAAGCTTAAGGGTAAAAGCAAGGGTGAGGGAAAGGGTAAGGGTAAGGGTAAGGGTAAGGGTAAGGGTAAGTGTAAGCTTAAGGGCAAAAGCAAGGGTAAGGGTAAGGGTAAGGGTAAGGGTAAGGGTAAGGGTAAGGGTAAGGTTAAGCTTAAGGGTAAAAGCAAGGGTAGGGGTAAGGGTAAGGGTAAGGGTAAGGGTAAGGGTAAGGGTAAGGGTAAGGGTAAGGGTAAGCTTAAGGGTAAAAGCAAGGGTAAGGGTAAGGGTAAGGGTAAGGGTAAGGGTAAGGGTAAGGGTAAGGGTAAGGGTAAGGGTAAGCGTAAGGGTAAGCTTAAGGGTAAAAGCAAGGGTAAGGGTAAGGGTAAGGGTAAGGGTAAGGGTAAGGGTAAGGGTAAGGGTAAGGGTAAGGGTAAGCTTAAGGGTAAAAGCAAGGGTAAGGGTAAGGGTAAGGGTAAGGGTAAGGGTGAAGGTAAGGGTAAGCCTAAGGGTAAAAGCAAGGGTAAGGGTAAGGGTAAGGGTAAGGGTAAGGGTAAGGGTAAGGGTAAGGGTAAGGGTAAGGGTAAGGGTAAGGGTAAGGGTAAGGGTAAGAGTAAGGGTAAGGGTGAGCTTAAGGGTAAAAGCAAGGGTAAGGGTAAGGGTAAGGGTAAGGGTAAGGGTAAGGGTAAGGGTAAGGGTAAGGGTAAGGGTAAGGGTAAGGGTAAGGGTAAGGGTAAGGGTAAGGGTAAGCTTAAGGGTAAGGGTAAGGGTAAGGGTAAGGGTAAGCTTAAGGGTAAAAGCAAGGGTAAAGATAAGGGTAAGGGTAAGGGTAAGGATAAGCTTAAGGGTAAAAGCAAGGGTAAGGGTAAGGGTAAGGGTAAGGGTAAGGGTAAGGGTAAGGGTAAGGGTAAGGGTAAGGGTAAGGGTAAGGGTAAGGGTAAGGGTAAGCTTAAGGGTAAGGGTAAGGGTAAGGGTAAGCTTAAGGGTAAAAGCAAGGGTAAGGGTAAGGGTAAGGGTAAGGGTAAGGGTAAGGGTAAGGGTAAGGGTAAGGGTAAGCTTGAGGGTAAAAGCAAGGGTAAGGGTAAGGGTAAGGGTAAGGGTAAGGGTAAGGGTAAGCTTAAGGGTAAATGCATGGGTAAGGGTAAGGGTAAGGGTAAGGGTAAGGGTAAGGGTAAGGGTAAGGGTAAGGGTAAGGGTAAAGGTAAGGGTAAGCCTAAGGGTAAAAGCAAGGGTAAGGGTAAGGGTAAGGGTAAGGGTAAGGGTAAGGGTAAGGGTAAGGGTAAGGGTAAGGGTAAGGGTAAGGGTAAGGGTAAGGGTAAGCTTAAGTGTAAAAGCAAGGGTAAGGGTAAGGGTAAGGGTAAAGGTAAGCCTAAGGGTAAAAGCAAGGGTAAGGGTAAGGGTAAGGGTAAGGGTAAGGGTAAGGGTAAGGGTAAGGGTAAGGGTAAGCTTAAGGGTAAAAGCAAGGGTAAGGGTAGGGGTAAGGGTTAGGGTAAGGGTAAGGGTAAGCTTAAGGGTAAAAGCAAGGGTAAGGGTAAGGGTAAGGGTAAGGGTAAGGGTAAGGGTAAGGGTAAGGGTAAGGGTAAGGGTAAGCTTAAGGGTAAAAGCAAGGGTAAGGGTAAGGGTAAGGGTAAGGGTAAGGGTAAGGGTAAGGGTAAGCTTAAGGGTAAAAGCAAGTGTAAGGGTAAGGGTAAGGGTAAGGGTAAGGGTAAGGGTAAGGGTAAGGGTAAGGGTAAGGGTAAAGTTAAGGGTAAGCCTAAGGGTAAAAGCAAGGGTTAGGGTAAGGGTAAGGGTAAGGGTAAGGGTAAGGGTAAGGGTAAGGGTAAGGGTAAGGGTAAGGGTAAGGGTAAGGGTAAGGGTAAGGGTAAGGGTAAGGGTAAGGGTAAGGGTAAGGGTAAGGGTAAGGGTAAGGGTAAGCTTAAGGGTAAAAGCAAGGGTAAGGGTAAGGGTAAGGGTAAGGGTAAGCCTAAGGGTAAAAGCAAGGGTAAGGGTAAGGGTAAGGGTAAGGGTAAGGGTAAGCTTAAGGGTAAAAGCAAGGGTAAGGGTAAGGGTAAGGGTAAGGGTAAGGGTAAGGGTAAGGGTGAGGGTAAGGGTAAGGGTAAGGGTAAGGGTAAGGGTAAGCTTAAGGGTAAAAGCAAGGCTTAGGGTAAGGGTAAGGGTAAGGGTAAGGGTAAGGGTAAGGGTAAGGGTAAGCTTAAGGGTAAAAGCAAGGGTAAGGGTAAGGGTAAGGGTAAGGGTAAGGGTAAGGGTAAGGGTAAGGGTAAGGGTAAGGGTAAGGGTAAAGGTAAGGGTAAGCCTAAGGGTAAAAGCAAGGGTTAGGGTAAGGGTAAGGGTAAGGGTAAGGGTAAGGGTAAGGGTAAGGGTAAGGGTAAGGGTAAGGGTAAGGGTAAGGGTAAGGGTAAGGGTAAGGGTAAGGGTAAGGGTAAGGGTAAGGGTAAGGGTAAGGGTAAGGGTAAGGGTAAGGGTAAGGGTAAGGGTAAGGGTAAGGGTAAGGGTAAGGGTAAGGGTAAGCTTAAGGGTAAAAGCAAGGGTAAGGGTAAGGGTGAGGGTAAGGGTAAGCCTAAGGGTAAAAGCAAGGGTGAGGGTAAGAGTAAGGGTATGGGTAAGGGTAAGCTTAAGGGTAAAAGCAAGGGTATGGGTAAGGGTAAGGGTAAGGGTAAGGGTAAGGGTAAGTTTAAGGGTAAAAGCAAGGGTAAGGGTAAGGGTAAGGGTAAGTGTAAGGGTAAGGGTAAAGGTAAGGGTAAGCCTAAGGGTAAAAGCAAGGGTAAGGGTAAGGGTAAGGGTAAGGGTAAGGGTAAGGGTAAGGGTAAGGGTAAGCTTAAGGGTAAAAGCAAGGGTAAGGGTAAGGGTAAGGGTAAGGGTAAGGGTAAGGGTAAGGGTAAGCTTAAGGGTAAAAGCAAGGGTAAGGTTAAGGGTAAGGGTAAGGGTAAGGGTAAGGGTAAGGGTAAGGGTAAGGGTAAGGGTAAGCTTAAGGGTAAAAGCAAGGGTAAGGGTAAGGGTAAGGGTAAGGGTAAGGGTAAGGGTAAGGGTAAGCTTAAGGGTAAAAGCAAGGGTAAGGGTAAGGGTAAGGGTAAGGGTAAGGGTAAGGGTAAGGGTAAGGGTAAGGGTAAGGGTAAAGGTAAGGGTAAGCCTAAGGGTAAAAGCAAGGGTAAGGGTAAGGGTAAGGGTAAGGGTCAGGGTAAGGGTAAGGGTAAGGGTAAGGGTAAGCTTAAGGGTAAAAGCAAGGGTAAGGGTAAGGGTAAGGGTAAGGGTAAGGGTAAGGGTAAGGGTAAGGGTAAGCTTAAGGGTAAGGGTAAGGGTAAGGGTAAGGGTAAGCTTAAGGGTAAAAGCAAGGGTAAGGGTAAGGGTAAGGGTAAGGGTAAGGGTAAGCTTAAGGGTAAAAGCAAGGGTAAGGGTAAGGGTAAGGGTAAGGGTAAGGGTAAGGGTAAGGGTAAGGGTAAGGGTAAGGGTAAGCTTAAGGGTAAAAGCAAGGGTAAGGGTAAGGGTAAGGGTAAGGGTAAGCTTAAGGGTAAAAGCAAGGGAAGGGTAAGGGTAAGGGTAAGGGTAAGGGTAAGGGTAAGGGTAAGGGTAAGGGTAAGGGAAAGGGTAAGGGTAAGCTTAAGGGTAAAAGCAAGGGAAAGGGTAAGGGTAAGGGTAAGAGTAAGGGTAAGAGTAAGGGTAAGCTTAAGGGTAAAAGCAAGGGTAAGGGTAAGGGTAAGGGTAAGGGTAAGGGTAAGGGTAAGGGTAAGGGTAAGGGTAAGGGTAAGGGTAAGGGTAAGGGTAAGGGTAAGGGTAAAGGTAAGGGTAAGCCTAAGGGTAAAAGCAAGGGTAAGGGTAAGGGTTAGGGTAAGGGTAAGGGTAAGGGTAAGGGTAAGGGTAAGGGTAAGGGTAAGGGTAAGGGTAAGGGTAAGGGTAAGGGTAAGGGTAAGCTTAAGGGTAAAAGCAAGGGTAAGGGTAAGGGTAAGGGTAAGGGTAAGCCTAAGGGTAATAGCAAAGGGTAAGGGTAAGGGTAAGGGTAAGGGTAAGGGTAAGGGTAAGGGTAAGGGTAAAGGTAAGGGTAAGCCTAAGGGTAAAAGCAAGGGTAAGGGTAAGGGTAAGGGTAAGGGTAAGGGTAAGGGTAAGGGTTAGCTTAAGGGTAAAAGCAAGGGTAAGGGTAAGGGTAAGGGTAAGCTTAAGGGTAAAAGTAAGGGTAAGGGTAAGGGTAAGGGTAAGGGTAAGGGTAAGGGTAAGGGTAAGGGTTAGCTTAAGGGTAAAAGCAAGGGTAAGGGTAAGGGTAAGGGTAAGGGTAAGGGTAAGGGTAAGGGTAAGGGTAAAGGTAAGGGTAAGCCCAAGGGTAAAAGCAAGGGTAAGGGTAAGGGTAAGGGTAAGGGTAAGGGTAAGGGTAAGGGTAAGGGTAAGGGTAAGGGTAAGCTTAAGGGTAAAAGCAAGGGTAAGGGTAAGGGTAAGGGTAAGGGTAAGGGTAAGGGTAAGGGTAAGGGTAAGGGTAAGGGTAAGGGTAAGCTTAAGGGTAAGGGTAAGGGTAAGGGTAAGGGTAAGCTTAAGGGTAAAAGCAAGGGTAAGGGTAAGGGTAAGGGTAAGGGTAAGGGTAAGCTTAAGGGTAAAAGCAAGGGTAAGTGTAAGGGTAAGGGTAAGGGTAAGGGTGAGGGTAAGGGTAAGGGTAAGGGTAAGGGTAAGGGTAAGCTTAAGGGTAAGGGTAAGGGTAAGGGTAAGCTTTAGGGTAAAAGCAAGGGTAAGGGTAAGGGTAAGGGTAAGGGTAAGGGTAAGGGTAAGGGTAAGGATAAGGGTAAGGGTAAGGGTAAGCTTAAGGGTAAAAGCAAGGGTAAGGGTAAGGGTAAGGGTAAGGGTAAGGGTAAGGGTAAGGGTAAGGGTAAAGGTAAGGGTAAGCCTAAGGGTAAAAGCAAGGGTAAGGGTAAGGGTAAGGGTAAGGGTGAGGGTAAGGGTAAGGGTAAGGGTAAGGGTAAGGGTAAGGGTAAGGGTAAGGGTAAGGGTAAGGGTAAGGGTAAGGGTAAGCTTAAGGGTAAAAGCAAGGGTAAGGGTAAGGGTAAGGGTAAGGGTAAGGGTAAGGGTAAGGGTAAGGGTAAGGGTAAGGGTAAGGGTAAGGGTAAGGGTAAGGGTAAGGGTAAGGGTAAGGATAAGGGTAAGGGTAAGCTTAAGGGTAAGGCTAAGGGTAAGGGTAAGGGTAAGCTTAAGGGTAAAAGCAAGGGTAAGGGTAAGGGTAAGGGTAAGGGTAAGGGTAAGGGTAAGGGTAAGCTTAAGGGTAAATGCAAGTGTAAGGGTAAGGGTAAGGGTAAGGGTAAGGGTAAGGGTAAGGGTAAGGGTAAGGGTAAGGGTAAGGGTAAGGGTAAACTTAAGGGTTAAAGCAAGGGTAAGGGTAAGGGTAAGGGTAAGGGTAAGGGTAAGGGTGAGGGTAAGGGTAAGGGTAAGGGTAAGGGTAAGGGTAAGGGTAAGGGTAATGGTAAAGGTAAGGGTAAGCCTAAGGGTAAAAGCAAGGGTAAGGGTAAGGGTAAGGGTAAGGGTAAGCTTAAGTGTAAAAGCAAGGGTAAGGGTAAGGGTAAGGGTAAGGGTAAGGGTAAGGGTAAGCCTGAGGGTAAAAGCAAGGGTAAGGGTAAGGGTAAGGGTAAGTGAAGGGTAAGCTTAAAGGTAAAAGCAAGGGTAAGGGTAAGGGTAAGGGTAAGGGTAAGGGTAAGGGTAAGCTTAAGGGTAAAAGCAAGGGTAAGGGTAAGGGTAAGGGTAAGGGTAAGGGTAAGGGTAAGGGTAAGGGTAAGGGTAAGGGTAAGGGTAAGGGTAAGGGTAAGGGTGAGGGTAAGGGTAAGGGTAAGGGTAAGCTTAAGGGTAAAAGCAAGGGTAAGGGTAAGGGTAAGGGTAAGGGTAAGGGTAAGGTTAAGGGTAAGGGAAAGGGTAAGGGTAAGGGTTAGGGTAAGGGTAAGGGTAAGGGTAAGGGTAAGCTTAAGGTTTAAAGCAAGGGTAAGGGTAAGGGTAAAGGTAAGGGTAAGGGTAAGGGTAAGCCTAAGGGTAAAAGCAAGGGTAAGGGTAAGGGTAAGGGTAAGGTTAAGGGTAAGGGTAAGGGTAAGCTTAAGGGTAAAAGCAAGGGTAAGGGTAAGGGTAAGGGTGAGGGTAAGCCTAAGGGTAAGCCTAAGGGTAAAAGCAAGGGTTAGGGTAAGGGTAAGGGTAAGGGTAAGGGTAAGGGTAAGGGTAAGGGTAAGGGTAAGCTTAAGGGTAAAAGCAAGGGTAAGGGTAAGGGTAAGGGTAAGGGTAAGGGTAAGGGTAAGGGTAAGGCTAAGGGTAAAGGGTAAGCCTTAGGGTAAAAGCAAGGGTAGGGGTAAGGGTAAGGGTAAGGGTAAGGGTAAGGGTAAGGGTGAGGGTAAGGGTAAGGGTAAGCTTAAGGGTAAAAGCAAGGGTAAGGGTAAGGGTAAGGGTAAGGGTAAGGGTAAGGGTAAGGGTAAGGGTAAGGGTAAGGGTAAGCTTAAGGGTAAGGGTAAGGGTAAGGGTAAGGGTAAGCTTAAGGGTAAAAGCAAGGGTAAGGGTAAGGGTAAGGGTAAGGGTAAGGGTAAGGGTAAGGGTAAGGGTAGGGGTAAGGGTAAGGGTAAGGGTAAGGGTAAGGGTAAGGGTAAGGGTAAGGGTAAGGGTAAGGGTAAGGGTAAGGGTAAGGGTAAGGGTAAGGGTAAGGGTAAGGGTAAGGGTAAGGGTAAGGGTAAGCTTAAGGGTAAAAGCAAGGGTAAAGGTAAGGGTACGGGTAAGGGTAAGGGTAAGGGTAAGGGTAAGGGTAAGGGTAAGGGTAAGGGTAAGGGTAAGGGTAAGGGTAAGGGTAAGGGTAAGGAGTAAGGGTAAGGGTAAGGGTAAGGGTAAGGGTAAGGGTAAGGGTAAGGGTTAGGGTAAGGGTAAGGGTAAGGGTAAATGTAAGGGTAAGGGTAAGGGTAAGGGTAAGGGTAAGGGTAAGGGTAAGGGTAAGGGTAAGGGTAAGGGTAAGGGTAAGGGTAAGGGTAAGGGTAAGGGTAAGGGTAAGGGTAAGGGTAAGGGTAAGGGTAAGGGTAAGGGTAAGCTTAAGGGTAAAAGCAAGGGTAAGGGTAAGGGTAAGTGTAAGGGTAAAGGTAAGGGTAAGCCTAAGGGTAAAAGCAAGGGTAAGGGTAAGGGTAAGGGTAAGGGTAAGGGTAAGGGTAAGGGTAAGGGTAAGGGTAAGGGTAAGGGTAAGGGTAAGGGTAAGGGTAAGGGTAAGGGTAAGGGTAAGGGTAAGGGTAAGGGTAAGGGTAAGGGTAAGGGTAAGGGTAAGGGTAAGGGTAAGGGTAAGGGTAAGGGTAAGGGTAAGCTTAAGGGTAAAAGCAAGGGTAAGGGTAAGGGTAAGGGTAAGCTTAAGGGTAAAAGCAAGGGTAAGGGTAAGGGTAAGGGTAAAAGCAAGGGTAAAAGCAAGGGTTAGGGAAAGGGTAAGGGTAAGGGTAAGGGTAAGGGTAAGGGTAAGGGTAAGGGTAAAGGTAAGGGTAAGGGTAAGGGTAAGGGTAAGGGTAAGGGTAAGGGTAAGGGTAAGGGTAAGGGTAAGGGTAAGGGTAAGGGTAAGGGTAAGGGTAAGGGTTATAGCAAGGGTAAGGGTAAGGGTAAGGGTAAGGGTAAGGGTAAGGGTAAGGGTAAGGGTAAGGGTAAGGGTAAGGGTAAGGATAAGGGTAAGGGTAAGGGTAAGTGTAAGGGTAAGGGTAAGGGTAAGGGTAAGGGTAAGGGTAAGGGTAAGGGTTAGGGTAAGGGTAAGGGTAAGGGTAAGGGTAAAAGCAAGGGTAAGGGTAAGGGTAAGGGTGAGGGTAAGGGTAAGGGTAAGGGTAAGCTTAAGGGTAAAAGCAAGGGTAAGGGTAAGGGTAAGGGTAAGGGTAAGGGTAAGGTTAAGGGTAAGGGAAAGGGTAAGGGTAAGGGTTAGGGTAAGGGTAAGGGTAAGGGTAAGGGTAAGCTTAAGGTTTAAAGCAAGGGTAAGGGTAAGGGTAAAGGTAAGGGTAAGGGTAAGGGTAAGCCTAAGGGTAAAAGCAAGGGTAAGGGTAAGGGTAAGGGTAAGGTTAAGGGTAAGGGTAAGGGTAAGCTTAAGGGTAAAAGCAAGGGTAAGGGTAAGGGTAAGGGTGAGGGTAAGCCTAAGGGTAAGCCTAAGGGTAAAAGCAAGGGTTAGGGTATGGGTAAGGGTAAGGGTAAGGGTAAGGGTAAGGGTAAGGGTAAGGGTAAGGGTAAGCTTAAGGGTAAAAGCAAGGGTAAGGGTAAGGGTAAGGGTAAGGGTAAGGGTAAGGGTAAGGGTAAGGCTAAGGGTAAAGGGTAAGCCTTAGGGTAAAAGCAAGGGTAGGGGTAAGGGTAAGGGTAAGGGTAAGGGTAAGGGTAAGGGTGAGGGTAAGGGTAAGGGTAAGCTTAAGGGTAAAAGCAAGGGTAAGGGTAAGGGTAAGGGTAAGGGTAAGGGTAAGGGTAAGGGTAAGGGTAAGGGTAAGGGTAAGGGTAAGCTTAAGGGTAAGGGTCAGGGTAACGGTAAGGGTAAGCTTAAGGGTAAAAGCAAGGGTAAGGGTAAGGGTAAGGGTAAGGGTAAGGGTAAGGGTAAGGGTAAGGGTAGGGGTAAGGGTAAGGGTAAGGGTAAGGGTAAGGGTAAGGGTAAGGGTAAGGGTAAGGGTAAGGGTAAGGGTAAGGGTAAGGGTAAGGGTAAGGGTAAGGGTAAGGGTAAGGGTAAGGGTAAGCTTAAGGGTAAAAGCAAGGGTAAAGGTAAGGGTACGGGTAAGGGTAAGGGTAAGGGTAAGGGTAAGGGTAAGGGTAAGGGTAAGGGTAAGGGTAAGGGTAAGGGTAAGGGTAAGGGTAAGGGTAAGGAGTAAGGGTAAGGGTAAGGGTAAGGGTAAGGGTAAGGGTAAGGGTAAGGGTTAGGGTAAGGGTAAGGGTAAGGGTAAATGTAAGGGTAAGGGTAAGGGTAAGGGTAAGGGTAAGGGTAAGGGTAAGGGTAAGGGTACGGGTAAGGGTAAGGGTAAGGGTAAGGGTAAGGGTAAGGGTAAGGGTAAGGGTAAGGGTAAGCTTAAGGGTAAAAGCAAGGGTAAGGGTAAGGGTAAGTGTAAGGGTAAAGGTAAGGGTAAGCCTAAGGGTAAAAGCAAGGGTAAGGGTAAGGGTAAGGGTAAGGGTAAGGGTAAGGGTAAGGGTAAGGGTAAGGGTAAGGGTAAGGGTAAGGGTAAGGGTAAGGGTAAGGGTAAGGGTAAGGGTAAGGGTAAGGGTAAGGGTAAGGGTAAGGGTAAGGGTAAGGGTAAGGGTAAGGGTAAGGGTAAGGGTAAGGGTAAGGGTAAGGGTAAGCTTAAGGGTAAAAGCAAGGGTAAGGGTAAGGGTAAGGGTAAGCTTAAGGGTAAAAGCAAGGGTAAGGGTAAGGGTAAGGGTAAAAGCAAGGGTAAAAGCAAGGGTTAGGGAAAGGGTAAGGGTAAGGGTAAGGGTAAGGGTAAGGGTAAGGGTAAGGGTAAAGGTAAGGGTAAGGGTAAGGGTAAGGGTAAGGGTAAGGGTAAGGGTAAGGGTAAGGGTAAGGGTAAGGGTAAGGGTAAGGGTAAGGGTAAGGGTTAAAGCAAGGGTAAGGGTAAGGGTAAGGGTAAGGGTAAGGGTAAGGGTAAGGGTAAGGGTAAGGGTAAGGGTAAGGGTAAGGGTAAGGGTAAGGATAAGGGTAAGGGTAAGGGTAAGTGTAAGGGTAAGGGTAAGGGTAAGGGTAAGGGTAAGGGTAAGGGTAAGGGTAAGGGTAAGGGTTAGGGTAAGGGTAAGGGTAAGGGTAAGGGTAAAAGCAAGGGTAAGGGTAAGGGTAAGGGTAAGGGTAAGGGTAAGGGTAAGGGTAAGGGTAAGGGTAAGGGTAAGGGTAAGGGTAAGGGTAAGGGTAAGGGTAAGGGTAAGGGTAAGCTTGAGGGTATAAGCAAGGGTAAGGGTAAGGGTAAGGGTGAGGGTAAGGGTAAGGGTAAGGGTAAGGGTAAGCTTAAGGATAAAAGCAAGGGTAAGGGTAAGGGTAAGGGTAAGGGTAAGGGTAAGGGTAAGGGTAAGGGTAAGGGTAAGCTTAAGGGTAAAAGCAAGGGTAAGGGTAAGGGTAAGGGTAAGGGTAAGGGTAAGGGTAAGGGTAAGGGTAAGGGTAAGGGTAAGGGTAAGGGTAAGGGTAAGGGTAAAGGTAAGGTTAAGCCTAAGGGTAAAAGCATGGGTAAGGGTAAGGGTAAGGGTAAGGGTAAGGGTAAGGGTAAGGGTAAGGGTAAGGGTAAGGGTAAGGATAAGGGTAAGGGTAAGGGTAAGGGTAAGGGTAAGGGTAAGCTTAAGGGTAAAAGCAAGGGTAAGGGTAAGGGTAAGGGTAAGGGTAAGCCTAAGGGTAAAAGCAAGGGTAAGGGTAAGGGTAAGGGTAAGGGTAAGGGTAAGCTTAAGGGTAAAAGCAAGGGTAAGGGTAAGGGTAAGGGTAAGGGTAAGGGTAAGGGTAAGGGTAAGGGTAAGCTTAAGGGTAAAAGCAAGGGTAAGGGTAAGGGTAAGGGTAAGGGTAAGGGTAAGGGTAAGGGTAAGGGTAAGGGTAAGGGTAAAGGTAAGGGTAAGCCTAAGGGTCAAAGCAAGGGTAAGGGTAAGGGTAAGGGTAACGGTAAGGGTAAGGGTAAGGGTAAGGGTAAGGGTAAGCTTAAGGGTAAAAGCAAGGGTAAGGGTAAGGGTAAGGGTAAGGGTAAGGGTAAGGGTAAGGGTAAGGGTGAGGGTAAGGGTAAGGGTAAGCTTAAGGGTAAGGGTAAGGGTAAGGGTAAGGGTAAGCCTAAGGGTAAAAGCAAGGGTAAGTGTAAGGGTAAGGGTAAGGGTAAGGGTAAGCTTACCCTTACCCTTACCCTTACCCTTACCCTTACCCTTACCCTTGCTTTTACCCTTAAGCTTACCCTTACCCTTACCCTTACCCTTACCCTTACCCTTACCCTTACCCTTACCCTTATCATTACCCTTGCTTTTACCCTTAAGCTTACCCTTACCCTTACCCTTACCCTTACCCTTACCCTTACCCTTACCCTTACCCTTACCCTTACCCTTACCCTTACCCTTACCCTTGCTTTTACTCTTAGGCTTACCCTTACCTTTACCCTTACCCTTACCCTTACCCTTACCCTCACCCTTACCCTTACCCTTGCTTTTACCCTTAAGCTTACCCTTACCCTTACCCTTACCCTTACCCTTACCCTTGCTTTTACCCTTAAGCTTACCCTTACCCTTACCCTTAACCTTACCCTTACCCTTGCTTTTACCCTTAGGCTTACCCTTACCCTTACCCTCACCCTTACCCTTGCTTTTACCCTTAAGCTTACCCTTACCCTTACCCTTACTCTTACCCTTACCCTTACCCTTACCCTTACCCTTACCCTTACCCTTACCCTTACCCTTACCCTTGCTTTTACCCTTAGGCTTACCTTTACCTTTACCCTTACCCTAACCCTAAAAGCAAGGGTAAGGGTAAGGGTAAGGGTAAGGGTTAGGGTAAGGGTAAAGGTAAGGGTAAGCCTAAGGGTAAAAGCAAGGGTAAGGGTAAGGGTAAGGGTAAGGGTAAGGGTAAGGGTAAGGGTAAGGGTAAGGGTAAGAGTAAGGGTAAGGGTAAGGGTAAGCTTAAGGGTAAAAGCAAGGGTAAGGGTGAGGGTAAGGGTAAGGGTAAGCCTAAGGGTAAAAGCAAGGGTAAGGGTAAGGTTAAGGGTAAGGGTAAGGGTAAGCTTAAGGGTAAAAGCAAGGGTAAGGGTAAGGGTAAGGGTAAGGGTAAGGGTAAGCTTAAGGGTAAAAGCAAGGGTAAGGGTAAGGGTGAGGGTAAGGGTAAGGGTAAGGGTAAGGGTAAAGGTAAGGGTAAGCCTAAGAGTAAAAGCAAGGGTAAGGGTAAGGGTAAGGGTAAGGGTAAGGGTAAGGGTAAGGGTAAGGGTAAGGGTAAGGGTAAGCTTAAGGGTAAAAGCAAGGGTAAGGATAAGGGTAAGGGTAAGGGTAAGGGTAAGGGTAAGGGTAAGGGTAAGGTTAAGGGTAAGCTTAAGGGTAAAAGCAAGGGTAAGGGTAAGGGTAAGGGTAAGGGTAAGGGTAAGCTTACCCTTACCCTTACCCTTACCCTTACACTCACCCTTGCTTTTACCCTTAGGCTTACCCTTACCCTTACCCTTACCCTTACCCTTAAGCTTACCCTTACCCTTACCCTCACCCTTACCCTTACCCTTACCCTTACCCTTACCCTTACCCTTACCCTTACCCTTGCTTTTACCCTTAAGCTTACCCTTACCCTTACCCTTACCCTTACCCTTACCGTTACCCTTACCCTTACCCTTACCCTTGCTTTGACCCTTAGGCTTACCCTTACCCTTACCCTTACCCTTACCCTCACCCTTACCCTTACCCTTACCCTTGCTTTTACCCTTAAGCTTACCCTTACCCTTACCCTTACCCTTACCCTTACCCTTACCCTTACCCTTACCCTTACCCTTACCCTTACCCTTACCCTTACCCTTACCCTTACCCTTACCCTTACCCTTACCCTTACCCTTACCCTTACCCTTGCTTTTACCCTTAAGCTTACCCTTACCCTTACCCTTACCCTTACCCTTACCCTTACCCTTACCCTTACCCTTACCCTCACCCTTACCCTTACCCTTACCCTTACCCTTACCCTTACCCTTACCCATACCCTTGCTTTTACCCTGAGGCTTACCCTTACCTTTACCCTTACCCTTACCCTTACCCTTACCCTTACCCTTACCCTTACCCTTGCTTTTACCCTTAAGCTTACCCTTACCCTTACCCTTACCCTTACCCTTGCTTTTACCCTTGAGCTTACCCTTACCCTTACCCTTACCCTTACCCTTACCCTTACCCTTGCTTTTACCCTTAGGCTTACCCTTACCCTTACCCTTACCCTTACCCTTACCCTTACCCTTACCCTTACCCTTACCCTTACCCTTACCCTTACCCTTACCCTTACCCTTACCCTTACCCTCACCCTTGCTTTTACCCTTAAGCTAACCCTTACCCTTACCCCTACCCTTACCCTTACCCTTACCCTTACCCTTACCCTTACCCTTACCCTTACCCTTACCCTTACCCTTACCCTTACCCTTACCCTTGCTTTTACCCTTAGGCTTACCCTTACCTTTACCCTTACCCTTACCCTTACCCTTACCCTTACCCTTACCCTTACCCTTGCTTTTACCCTTAAGCTTACCCTTACCCTTACCCTTACCCTTGCTTTTACCCTTAAGCTTACCCTTACCCTTACCCTTACCCTTACCCTTACCCTTACCCTTACCCTTACCCTTACCCTTACCCTTACCCTTGCTTTTATCCTTAAGCTTACCCTTACCCTTACCTTTACCCTTACCCTTACCCTTACCCTTACCCTTGCTTTTACCCTTAAGCTCACCCTTACCCTTACCCTTACCCTTACCCTTACCCTTACCCTTACCCTTACCCTTACCCTTACCCTTACCCTTACCCTTACCCTTACCCTTACCCTTACCCTTACCCTTACCCTTACCCTTACCCTTGCTTTTACCCTTAGGCTTACCCTTACCTTTACCCTTACCCTTACCCTTACCCTTACCCTTACCCTTACCCTTACCCTTACCCTTGCTTTTACCCTTAAGCTTACCCTTACCCTTACCCTTACCCTTACCCTTACCCTTGCTTTTACCCTTAAGCTCACCCTTACCCTTACCCTTACCCTTACCCTTACCCTTGCTTTTACCCTTACACTTACCCTTACCCTTACCCTTACCCTTACCCTTACCCTTACCCTTACCCTTACCCTTACCCTTACCCTTACCCTTGCTTTTACCCTTAGGCTTACCCTTACCTTTACCCTTACCCTTACCCTTACCCTTACCCTTACCCTTACCCTTACCCTTACCCTTACCCTTACCCTTACCCTTACCCTTAACCTTACCCTTACCCTTACCCTTACCCTTGCTTTTACCCTTAAGCTTACCCTTACCCTTACCCTTACCCTTACCCTTACCCTTACCCTTACCCTTGCTTTTACCCTTAAGCTTACCCTTACCCTAACCCTTACCCTTACCCTTACCCTCACCCTTACCCTTACCCTTACCCTTGCTTATACCCTTAAGCTTACCCTTTCCCTTACCCTTACCCTTACCCTTACCCTTACCCTTACCCTTACCCTTACCCTTACCCTTACCCTTACCCTTGCTTTTACCCTTAGGCTTACCCTTACCTTTACCCTTACCCTTACCCTTACCCTTACCCTTACCCTTACCCTTACCCTTACCCTTACCCTTACCCTTACCCTTGCTTTTACCCTTAAGCTTACCCTTACCTCTACCCTTACCCTTACCCTTACCCTAACCCTTACCCTTGCTTTTACCCTTTAGCTTACCCTTACCCTTACCCTTACCCTTACCCTTACCCTTACCCTTACCCTTACCCTTACCCTTACCCTTACCCTTACCCTTACCCTTACCCTTACCCTTACCCTTACCCTTACCCTTACCCTTACCCTTACCCTTACCCTTACCCTTACTTTTACCCTTAAGCTTACCCTTACCCTTACCCTTACCCTTACCCTTACCCTTACCCTTACCCTTACCCTTACCCTTACCCTTACCCTTACCCTTGCTTTTACCCTTAAGCTTACCCTTACCCTTACCCTTACCCTTACCCTTGCTTTTACCCTTAGGCTTACCCTTACCTTTACCCTTACCCTTACCCTTACCCTTACCCTTACCCTTACCCTTACCCTTACCCTTACCCTTACCCTTACCCTTACCCTTACCCTTGCTTTTACCCTTAAGCTTACCCTTACCCTTACCCTTACCCTTACCCTTACCCTTACCCTTGCTTTTACCCTTAAGCTTACCCATACCCTTACCCTTACCCTTACCCTTACCCTTGCTTTTACCCTTAGGCTTACCCTTACCCTTACCCTTACCCTTACCCTTGCTTTTACCCTTAAGCTTACCCTTACCCTTACCCTTACTCTTACCCTTACCCTTACCCTTACCCTTACCCTTACCCTTACCCTTACCCTTACCCTTACCCTTACCCTTACCCTTGCTTTTACCCTTAGGCTTACCCTTACCTTTACCCTTACCCTAACCCTTACCCTTACCCTTACCCTTACCCTTACCCTTGCTTTTACCCTTAAGCTTACCCTAACCCTTACCCTTACCCTTACCCTTACCCTTACCCTTGCTTTTACCCTTAAGCTTACCCTTACCCTTACCCTTACCCTTACCCTTACCCTTACCCTTACCCTTACCCTTACCCTTACCCTTACCCTTACCCTCACCCTTACCCTTGCTTTTACCCTTAAGCTTACCCTTACCCTTACCCTTACCCTTACCCTTACCCTAACCCTTACCCTTAAGCTTACCCTTACCCTTACCCTTACCCTTACCCTTACCCTTACCCTTACCCTTACCTTTACCCTTACCCTTACCCTTACCCTTACCCTTACCCTTACCCTTACCCTTACCCTTACCCCTACCCTTACCCTTGCTTTTACCCTTAAGCTTACCCTTACCCTTACCCTTACCCTTACCCTTACCCTTACCCTTACCCTTACCCTTACCCTTACCCTTACCCTTACCCTTACCCTTACCCTTACCCTTACCCTTACCCTTACCCTTACCCTTACCCTTGCTTTTACCCTTAAGCTTACCCTTACCCTTACCCTTACCCTTACCCTTACCCTTACCCTTGCTTTTACCCTTAGGCTTACCCTTACCTTTACCCTTACCCTTACCTTTACCCTTACCCTTACCCTTACCCTTACCCTTGCTTTTACCCTTAAGCTTACCCTTACCCTTACCCTTACCCTTACCCTTACCCTTACCCTTGCTTTTACCCTTAAGCTTACCCTTACCCTTACCCTTACCCTTACCCTTACCCTTGCTTTTACCCTTAGGCTTACCCTTACCCTTACCCTTACCCTTACCCTTGCTTTTACCCTTAAGCTTACCCTTACCCTTACCCTTACTCTTACCCTTACCCTTACCCTTACCCTTACCCTTACCCTTACCCTTACCCTTACCCTTACCCTTACCCTTACCCTTACCCTTACCCTTACCCTTACCCTTGCTTTAACCCTTAGGCTTACCCTTACCTTTACCCTTACCCTAACCCTTACCCTTACCCTTACCCTTACCCTTACCCTTACCCTTGCTTTTACCCTTAAGCTTACCCTTACCCTTACCCTTGCCCTTACCCTTACCCTTACCCTTACCCTTGCTTTTACCCTTAAGCTTACCCTTACCCTTACCCTTACCCTTACCCTTACCCTTACCCTTACCCTTACCCTTACCCTTACCCTTACCCTTACCCTTACCCTTACCCTTACCCTTGCTTTTACCCTTAAGCTTACCCTTACCCTTACCCTTACCCTTACCCTTACCCTTACCCTTACCCTTACCCTTACCCTTACCCTTACCCTTATCCTTGCTTTTACCCTTAGGCTTACCCTTACCTTTACCCTTACCCTTACCCTTACCCTTACCCTTACCCTTACCCTTGCTTTTACCCTTAAGCTTACCCTTACCCTTACCCTTACCCTTACCCTTAAGCTTACCCTTACCCTTACCCTTACCCTTACTCTTACCCTTACCCTTACCCTTACCCTTACCCTTACCCTTACCCTTGCTTTTACCCTTAAGCTTACACTTACCCTTACCCTTACCCTTGCTTTTACCCTTAAGCTTACCCTTACCCTTACCCTTACCCTTACCCTTAAGCTTTCCCTTACCCTTACCCTTACCCTTACCCTTACCCTTACCCTAACCCTTACCCTTGCTTTTACCCTTAAGCTTACCCTTACCCTTACCCTTACCCTTACCCTTACCCTTACCCTTACCCTTAGCCTTACCCTTACCCTTACCCTTACCCTTACCCTTACCCTTACCCTTACCCTTGCTTTTACCCTTAAGCTTACTCTTACCCTTACCCTTACCCTTACCCTTACCCTAACCCTTACCCTTACCCTTACCCTTACCCTTACCCTTGCTTTTACCCTTAAGCTTACCCTTACCCTTACCCTTACCCTTACCCTTACCCTTACCCTTACCCTTGCTTTTACCCTTAGGCTTACCCTTACCTTTACCCTTACCCTTACCCTTACCCTTACCCTTACCCTTACCCTTACCCTTGCTTTTACCCTTAAGCTTACCCTTACCCTTACCCTTACCCTTACTCTTACCCTTACCCTTGCTTTTACCCTTAAGCTTACCCTTACCCTTACCCTTACCCTTACCCTTACCCTTGCTTTTACCCTTAGGCTTACCCTTACCCTTACCCTTACCCTTACCCTTGCTTTTACCCTTAAGCTTACCCTTACCCTTACCCTTACTCTTACCCTTACCCTTACCCTTACCCTTACCCTTACCCTTACCCTTACCCTTACCCTTACCCTTACCCTTACCCTTACCCTTACCCTTGCTTTTACCCTTAGGCTTACCCTTACCTTTACCCTTACCCTAACCCTTACACTTACCCTTACCCTTACCCTTACCCTTGCTTTTACCCTTAAGCTTACCCTTACCCTTACCCTTGCCCTTACCCTTACCCTTACCCTTACCCTTGCTTTCACCCTTAAGCTTACCCTTACCCTTACCCTTACCCTTACCCTTACCCTTACCCTTACCCTTACCCTTACCCTTACCCTTACCCTTACCCTTACCCTTACCCTTACCCTTACCCTTACCCTTACCCTTGCTTTTACCCTTAAGCTTACCCTTACCCTTACCCTTACCCTTACCCTTACCCTTACCCTTACCCTTACCCTTATCCTTGCTTTTACCCTTAGGCTTACCCTTACCTTTACCCTTACCCTTACCCTTACCCTTACCCTTGCTTTTACCCTTAAGCTTACCCTTACCCTTACCCTTACCCTTACCCTTAAGCTTACCCTTACCCTTACCCTTACCCTTACCCTTACCCTTACCCTTACCCTTACCCTTACCCTTACCCTTACCCTTACCCTTGCTTTTACCCTTAAGCTTACCCTTACCCTTACCCTTACCCTTACCCTTACCCTTACCCTTACCCTTGCTTTTACCCTTAAGCTTACCCTTACCCTTACCCTTACCCTTACCCTTAAGCTTTCCCTTACCCTTACCCTTACCCTTACCCTTACCCTTACCCTTACCCTTACCCTTACCCTTACCCTTACCCTTACCCTTACCCTTACCCTTACCCTTACCCTTGCTTTTACCCTTAAGCTTACCCTTACCCTTACCCTTACCCTTACCCTTAAGCTTACCCTTACCCTTACCCTTACCCTTACCCTCACCCTTACCCTTACCCTTGCTTTTACCCTTAAGCTTACCCTTACCCTTACCCTTACCCTTACCCTTAAGCTTACCCTTACCCTTACCCTTACCCTTACCCTTACCCTTACCCTTACCCTTACCCTTGCTTTTACCCTTAAGCTTACCCTTACCCTTACCCTTACCCTTACCCTTAAGCTTACCCTTACCCTTACCCTTACCCTTACCCTTACCCTTACCCTTACCCTTACCCTTACCCTTGCTTTTACCCTTAAGCTTACCCTTACCCTTACCCTTACCCTTACCCTTGCTTTTACCCTTAAGCTTACCCTTACCCTTACCCTTCACCTTACCCTTAAGCTTACCCTTACCCTTACCCTTACCCTTACCCTTACCCTTACCCTTACCCTTACCCTTACCCTTACCCTTACCCTTACCCTTACCCTTGCTTTTACCCTTAAGCTTACCCTTACCCTTACCCTTAACCTTACCCTTACCCTTACCCTTACCCTTACCCTTACCCTTGCTTTTACCCTTAGGCTTACCCTTACCTTTACCCTTACCCTTACCCTTACCCTTACCCTTACCCTTACCCTTACCCTTACCCTTACCCTTACCCTTACCCTTACCTTTACCCTTACCCTTGCTTTTACCCTTAAGCTTACTCTTACCCTTACCCTTACCCTTACCCTTACCCTGACCCTTGCTTTTACCCTTAAGCTTACCCTTACCCTTACCCTTACCCTTACCCTTACCCTTACCCTTGCTTTTACCCTTAGGCTTACCCTTACCCTTTCCCTTACCCTTACCCTTGCTTTTACCCTTAAGCTTACCCTTACCCTTACCCTTACCCTTACCCTTACCCTTACCCTTACCCTTACCCTTACCCTTACCCTTACCCTAACTCTTACCCTTACCCTTACCCTTACACTTACCCTTGCTTTTACCCTTAGGCTTACCCTTACCTTTACCCTTACCCTTACCCTTACCCTTACCCTTACCCTTGCTTTTACCCTTAAGCTTACCCTTACCCTTACCCTTACCCTTACCCTTACCCTTACCCTTACCCTTACCCTTACCCTTACCCTTGCTTTTACCCTTAAGCTTACCCTTACCCTTACCCTTACCCTTACCCTTACCCTTACCCTTACCCTTACCCTTACCCTTACCCTCACCCTTGCATTTACCCTTAAGCTTACCCTTACCCTTACCCTTACCCTTACCCTTACCCTTGCTTTTACCCTTAAGCTTACCCTTACCCTTACCCTTACCCTTACCCTTACCCTTGCTTTTACCCTTAGGCTTACCCTTACCCTTACCCTTACCCTTACCCTTGCTTTTACCCTTAAGCTTACCCTTACCCTTACCCTTACCCTTACTCTTACCCTTACCCTTACCCTTACCCTTACCCTTGCTTTTACCCTTAGGCTTACCCTTACCTTTACCCTTACCCTTACCCTTACCCTTACCCTTACCCTTACCCTTACCCTTACCCTTACCCTTACCCTTACCCTTACCCTTACCCTTACCCTTACCCTTGCTTTTAACCTTAAGCTAACCCTTACCCTTACCCTTACCCTTACCCTTACCCTTAACCTTACCCTAACCCTTGCTTTTACCCTTAAGCTCACCCTTACCCTTACCCTTACCCTTACCCTTACACTTACCCTTACCCTGACCCTTACCCTTGCTTTTACCCTTAAGCTTACCCTTACCCTTACCCTTACCCTTAAGCTTACCCTTACCCTTACCCTTACCCTTACCCTTACGCTTACCCTTACCCTTACCCTTACCCTTACCCTTACCCTTGCTTTTACCCTTAAGCTTACCCTTACCCTTACCCTTACCCTTACCCTTACCCTTGCTTTTACCCTTAAGCTTACCCTTACCCTTACCCTTACCCTTACCCTTAAGCTTACCCTTACCTTTACCCTTACCCTTACCCTTACCCTTACCCTTACCCTTACCCTTACCCTTGCTTTTACCCTTAAGCTTACCCTTACCCTTACCCTTACCCTTACCCTAACCCTTACCCTTAACCTTACCCTTACCCTTACCCTTACCCTTACCCTTACCCTTGCTTTTACCCTTAGGCTTACCCTTACCTTTACCCTTACCATTACCCTTACCCTTACCGTTACCCTTACCCTTACCCTTACCCTTGCTTTTACCCTCAAGCTTACCCTTACCCTTACCCTTACCCTTACCCTTACCCTTACCCATACCCTTACCCTTGCTTTTACCCTTAAGCTTACCTTTACCCTTACCCTTACCCTTACCCTTACCCTTACCCTTACCCTTACCCTTACCCTTACCCTTACCCTTGCTTTTACCCTTAAGCTTACCCTTACCCTTACCCTTACTCTTACCCTTACCCTTACCCTTACCCTTACCCTTGCTTTTACCCTTAAGCTTACCCTTACCCTTACCTTTACCCTTACCCTTACCCTTACCCTTACCCTTACCCTTACCCTTACCCTTACCCTTACCCTTGCTTTTACCCTTAGGCTTACCCTTACCTTTAGCCTTACCCTTACCCTTACCCTTACCCTTACCCTTACCCTTGCTTTTACCCTTAAGCTTACCCTTACCCTTACCCTTACCCTTTCCCTTACCCTTACCCTTGCTTTTACCCTTAAGCTTACCCTTACCCTTACCCTTACACTTACCCTTGCTTTTACCCTTAGGCTTACCCTTACCCTTACCCTTACCCTTACCCTTAAGCTTACCCTTACCCTTACCCTTACCCTTACCCTTACCCTTACCCTTACCCTTGCTTTTACCCTTAAGCTTACCCTTACCCTTACCCTAACCCTTACCCTTACCCTTACCCTTACCCTTACCCTTGCTTTGACCCTTAGGCTTACCCTTACCTTTACCCTTACCCTTACCCTTACCCTTACCCTTACCCTTACCCTTACCCTTACCCTTACCCTTACCCTTGCTTTTACCCTTAAGCTTACCCTTACCCTTACCCTTACCCTTACCCTTACCCTTACCCTTACCCTTGCTTTTACCCTTAAGCTTACCCTTACCCTCACCCTTACCCTTACCCTTACCCTTACCCTTGCTTTTACCCTTAGGCTTACCCTTACCCTTACCCTTACCCTTACCCTTGCTTTTACCCTTAAGCTTACCCTTACCCTTACCCTTACCCTTACCCTTACCCTTACCCTTACCCTAACCCTTACCCTTACCCTTACCCTTACCCTTACCCTTACCCTTACCCTAACCCTTACCCTTACCCTTGCTTTTACCCTTAGGCTTAACCTTACCTTTACCCTTACCCTTACCCTTACCCTTACCCTTGCTTTTACCCTTAAGCTTACCCTTACCCTTACCCTTACCCTTACCCTTACCCTTACCCTTGCTTTTACCCTTAAGCTTACCCTTACCCTTACCCTTACCCTTACCCTTACCCTCACCCTTACCCCTACCCTTACCCTTGCTTATACCCTTAAGCTTACCCTTACCCTTACCCTTACCCTTACCCTTACCCTTACCCTTACCCTTACTTACCCTTACCCTTACCCTTACCCTTACCCTTACCCTTACCCTTACCCTTGCTTTTACCCTTAGGCTTACCCTTACCTTTACCCTTACCCTTACCCTTACCCTTACCCTTACCCTTACTCTTACCCTTACCCTTGCTTTTACCCTTAAGCTTACCCTTACCCTTACCCCTACCCTTACCCTTACCCTAACCCTTACCCTTGCTTTTACCCTTAAGCTTACCCTTACCCTTACCCTTACCCTTACCCTTACCCTTACCCTTACCCTTACCCTTACCCTTACCCTTACCCTTACCCTTACCCTTACCCTTACCCTTACCCTTGCTTTTACCCTTAAGCTTACCCTTACCCTTACCCTTACCCTTACCCTTACCCTTACCCTTACCCTTACCCTTACCCTTATCCTTACCCTTGCTTTTACCCTTAAGCTTACCCTTACCCTTACCCTTACCCTTACCCTTACCCTTACCCTTACCCTTACCCTTACCCTTACCCTTACCCTTACCCTTGCTTTTACTCTTAGGCTTACCCTTACCTTTACCCTTACCCTTACCCTTACCCTTACCCTCACCCTTACCCTTACCCTTGCTTTTACCCTTAAGCTTACCCTTACCCTTACCCTTACCCTTACCCTTACCCTTGCTTTTACCCTTAAGCTTACCCTTACCCTTACCCTTAACCTTACCCTTACCCTTGCTTTTACCCTTAGGCTTACCCTTACCCTTACCCTTACCCTTGCTTTTACCCTTAAGCTTACCCTTACCCTTACCCTTACTCTTACCCTTACCCTTACCCTTACCCTTACCCTTACCCTTACCCTTACCCTTACCCTTACCCTTACCCTTACCCTTGCTTTTACCCTTAGGCTTACCCTTACCTTTACCCTTACCCTAACCCTTACCCTTACCCTTACCCTTACCCTTACCCTTGCTTTTACCCTTAAGCTTACCCTTACCCTTACCCTTACCCTTACCCTTACCCTTACCCTTACCCTTACCCTTAACCTTACCCATGCTTTTACCCTTAAGCTTACCCTTACC